>JALMQS010000074.1:4643338-4686333 GCA_024734495.1 Forficula auricularia | reverse complement strand
CAAAAATAATAATTTTCGAGTGAATAAATACCTAAGTCCGCAGAACATACGGGGTGAAATATTGAATTAACGACATTTGGATCCGGAGCCGTTTTCCAGTGATAATGGAAGTAGCTGAGTGATCACTGCCGAAACAGCCAGCCGGTGAGGTGGATTAACACCTTCCCAACAGAATCCAACCCAATAATAAAAGATTATTATTATTAAGAAGTTTAAAATTTATATAATTAAGAAGCCATAAAACAAAACAAAAAAAAACAAAAGAAAAATTACAAAAAAAAGAGTTTAGTGAAATTTATAAAAAATTATGTTTGATTTGATTTTTATTTTTATTTCTATTATCAATCCTGTATGGAAATAAAAGATTTTCGAAATATGTTGATTTATATATTTTTTGAAAATATATTAAAAATATAAAATTTTTGTGTTAAATTTATATAAAGTTTATGTTTTCTATATATTCTTAAAATATAATTATTTTTATATCGCTCTAGTGTAAGCTTTATATAAATTTAATACAAAAATTTTTTATTTTTAATTTATTTATTTATATTTTCAAAAAATTTATAAAAAACATATTTCGAAAATCTATTTATTTCCATACGGGAATATTTATATCTAATTTTGTTTTTAAGGATAATTCAGTCAAAATAATGAACTTTAATGGAGAATATTTAATAAAGCAATCAGGGAGACTGAAAAGATTGTGTTTTTTGATTTGCCGAGAGTAGTTGTTGATTCGTAATTCTAATTAAAAAAAGACTGATGATGAAGGTCAAAATTCTAGAAAACTAGCCTCAAACAAATAAATTATATATATATATATATATATATATATATATATGTAGAGAGAGAGAAAGAGAATTAGCAAGTAGAATCTTCTTCTGCGGCTTTTTTTACAATATTTTTCTAACGAAGTAATTAAATCACTAGTTACTTAGATGAAACATTTTCAAAATTATAATCTAGGATTATTAGAAGATGAGATAAACACTTGGTGGGAATCACACGCTCTCAGTACTTAATGAGGATGCGGCCTTGACACCTCTGCTATCTTTTGAAAATGGCCATAAAAACTTGACTTAGTTCGAGTTTTCAATGCATTCTCATTAATTTTTTACTAACTTAAAATACTTATATGCAGCTGAATAATAATTATTTTTCTATTCTTCATCTGCTGTTATCACCAGTCGATCCTCGCTTTTAAGACAAGTTAATATTAGGGAAATTTTTCGAGAATTGTTAGTGAGCTGAAAAGCTTTCTTTTGGGACCCCCATTCGATCTTATCATGAAATAAAAATTCTTTACAAACCCCAAATTCACAGTCCTCCCTCTTCCTGGGGGATCGATCCCGCACAAAAGCTTATTTCCCTGAAGGGTAAATGTCTTTGTCCGAGATGTGGAGTTGATGGAAGATCCCAGCCTAAGATAGAAGCTACTCGCAACACCAACCTGGTCATCGGCATCTCTAAATCCATAAATCCAGTTTTTTATATATTTTATATTAGAGAATTTCGCAGGCGCTATTGCGACAGAGTGAATTTTAAATAAATTATCGAAATTTAGGGAAGATATGGTCCAACCTTGGTTAAGACCCTAAAGGAATCCATCTTATGTAATAATCCACACAGTGATTATCTGATATGTTCAGGATCGCCTCTTATTTTTATGCAAACCAATTATAAAATTAAATAATTTAAGGAAAAAGTGAAACTTGTTCAAGACTTACAACGCTGTTTGCAGTTTCGGTGAATTAATAATTTTAAATGATAATTAGGCCTACATTACGATTTTATATTTTCTTACCTAGAGTCAAAAGGCCGTTCTTAGAATAATAGAAATTAAGAAATTAGTTTCTACTAATCTGAAACAAGTCTGAACTTGTATTTGACATTCTCGTAATGCTTTAGCTCTAAAAGAAAATAGATATCATTCTATCCGTGCCCTTTTTAGTCATTTTCATCGATCAGATTCTAATGAAAGAATCGCTCAGTTGTTTATTTATTATTTATTAAATAACAAAAAACAAGTGAAAACTTATTTGTGAAGCCCACCTATGTATATTTAATAATAAACTTCAATATAGTATAAAGTGTTCGTTTATACCTATATTATAAATACATCGCCTTAAAATCTGAATATAATCATTCAAAAAATGTTTTTCGCATTTTTGAACCAGAAGTTCTAAAGCTAGAAAGCCTAAAATCGTATCAGTTCTTCGCATTGGAAATAAAATATTTTATCACAAGAACGAACTTTCTACGACTTTCCGTATTGTGTATCTAAATCTAGAAACAAAGACAAAAAATCATGGTTGAAAATTATTTTTCTCCTCGTTTTAGACATTTTTCAACACAATGAGTAAATTAAAAAAAAATTGAAAATTTTTTCCTAGGGTAATAATAAGTTTAATATTAAAATATCATTTTAAAAATATATATATTTATCTGAAATTAATTGAAAATATATGTATTTTATTGGAGGGGGGGGAGTTGCAGATATTAACAACATTAATAATTTTTTATTAAACAAAAAAAAAGATTACAAGTTATCAATAAAAAGCAAAGATTGGTATATAAGTATAAAACAATTTAAATAATAAGGTATAGTACCTTATCGATTGTCTAATCGATTGCTCTTGGATTTATCGTTTTTGAGATAACGGTATAATATAGCTGAACGCGTTCCGAGTACAGTCGAGGAGGTCTCGAAATACACATTCCTGATGAAAATTCGTATTCACAACAATAAAAACTAAACTAAACACAAATTGTAAATCTTTTTAAGTCAAAAGAAAATGGTCCTATTAATTTAACATTACAATAAGGGGTTAAAAATAAAATTTCTAATTATGTGAATTAAGCTGATATATAATAAGCGATTTACGATATATCCAAACAGTCGTCGAGGCGCGCTCGCTGCTTGCCAGTAGCAGCATCAGCCCAGTCATTTAATAGCTACACCTTCTATCATGGGAGCCCCTGATATATAGACAACTAAATTGGCAGATCAGTTAAGGGTATGACTAACCTGGAAAAAAAGGCGAAAGCGATTTCTCCATTTTTACTTTATACAAATGCGAAACTTTTTTGTGAAACCTACCTTGCATCTTGCTCAAGTTTTATTATTATATTAAAATGTTTCACCTAGAACCAACACCTAACTCCTTAAAAGCTATCATTGCGAAGCAGATAAAGTATTGGATCGGTCCAAGCGCGTCTTCAAATTGTGTTCAGGTAAAGACTACGGAAACCATGGTCTCAGAAAATTAAATATTTAAATAAAAATTTAATAATGTAATTATTTGGCCCCGTGAAAATTTTTCTGCGGACGCCCTTGTATACACATACCTCTATAAGAAAACGTTAAGTCGTGGTGTAATTGAACTTTAACCCTTTCTCTGGTTATTTTTCCCTAAATGTTGCATTATTTCTTTTATATTATATATAATCAACAAGCATATGCAATGATGTGGTGAAAGAATTTAAATATCCACTCTTTTTAATCTTCAAAAGTAATTTAACTTTGATGAAAACTTGCAATTAATCCATGTTCAGAGTGTTATTCAAAACAACACGTTGGTATTAAATGTTCCTAGATGGATATTAATAGTTTTTAAATAATCAATTTTTCTCTTTCTAAATGTAGAACACATTCCAAATTATGAGAAGGAGAAAGTAGAATGCTAACAAAGTGCAAAATAAATACATGCTGTTGTAAATAAAGGGGAGTTTCTCACGATCACCCTTCTATATCAAAGGTTCGGTTAGGAAATGACTTAACTAAAATGGGGTTCAGGGGCTGCGAGGTGAAAAGATTGGAAATCACTCAACTATGAAAACCGATCTCAGCTTGATTTTATTATTATAGTCCCTAGGACAGTTTTTGTATAAAAAGAATAATTTCCTCACAACCTGTATAAATAATAGCAACGAATTCATTTCTGATTCTATCTTTGAAAGTTAGTCTTCAGGATTGGAAGCTCTTCGTTCTTTTTGTTTGATAAAGAGCTCAAGGGACCCAGTCAATGCATGAGTAACATCGTCACAAGGAGCGCACTTAGTAGACTATTGCATTTAAGAAAAGAAAATGTTCAGGAGAAAGTTGTCAGTGTTCTCCTTTGAGAGTCTTGAAGGATTAAAAATGGTGAGATCTGGAAGGAGAGGGGCACGAGAAGAATTCCGATCCTTAAAAGTCATAGGGATAAACGTATTAATGAGTAGGTAGGCACTTTTCCAATTCAAGTTCGAAAGAATGTTGAGAAACTGAGATTTGTGTACTAGGCACAGAGCTCGGTTTTAATGAGCACATGTTATAATAGTATCTGCAAAAAAAGGGAGAGAGTGGAGTACCTAACCTATGTTCAAGGTCTAGCCCCTTCAACCCCTACACACCTTTATTATATTTATTAAAATAATTGCTTTCGTTTGTCACTTCTTTATTACTGCCGACATATAGTAGTAGTCGGTAGTATTTGAAGGAAATTAGTTTTTGTTCATTTTAAAGTATAGGTACGCTTAAACTAAATTGAAATAGATGATAAATTACAGGATAATTCAATTCATTTAGCTTCATTCTTATTTTTTTCTTCTCTAGTGAGTTCTTTTATTTTGAATCGTTCTATTTTTACGTTTTCACTATTAATTTATTATATTAGCTGTTGGTATGTGAATGCCTGGATGTTTGTTATATCAAGCAGTTTCCCTCAACCAGATCACGCCCATGTTGTTCGACCACAGCATTCTCTGCACTAAAAGTCTCAAACATGGAGGCCAGGAATGATTTAATAAAAGTCAAGTTGGAATTTCGAGGAAGCAAAAAAATTTAAGATCGAATAAAGGTTTCTGGTCTGATCGTTTATTAAATAAAGTTTCCAAAGGAACAGTTCAAGAAAAGAATGGAATGAGATCGAAACGTCAGCTAAAAAGTTACATTTGTTATTTGACCTAAGGAGAAACACATTTTTCGAAAATTTTAATTAAATATTGAATGAGGTTGTTTTTGGATCGTTTTACTTTCTATCGAGTGGTTTTCTTCTATAAACTATTATTGGAACTCGAATGGTTGGCAAACATCGAAGTTGAGGCGAATACTCAATTTGGCCAAATCCACTCTACGATTACAATACAAATTGCGAAAAGTATTGAACATCTGTAATTGAAATGCTAGGATTACAAAAATAATTATTTTTCGAAATTCTTTTGGAGTTAGGCTGGCTGTCTGCCAATGAATGCTCCCTCCGTTCTCTTCCCACCTTCCAATCTTTCTCAGCTCCAAGAAAGTTGTAGTTAAAAATTTATTTTTTAAAAAACCTAAAATTTATATCACTATAAACGATACATAATAAATCTTCCGACAAGAGAAAAATATTTTGCTTAGCAAAATTTAATTCTTTAAAATAGAAAATAAGAACATAAATAAACTCACTCGTTAGCTTTTATTATTGGGTTAGATTCTGTTGGGAAAATGTTAATCCACCGCACCGGCTGGCCATTTCGGCAGTGATCCCTCAGCTACTTCCATTATCACTGGAAAACAGCTCCGGATCCAAATGTCGTTAATTCAATATATCATCCGGCATGTTCTGCGGACTTAGGTATTTATTCACTCGATTATTATTCTTTTTGCTTATCATTATCATGTTATAAGTGTCTGCAATGTTGAAAAAATCATTTTCAAACATGATTTTTTTACAAAGATACTTGTACATTCCAATCTGTAGTGATTCTTTACTTTATCCTCTTAAAAAGTTCATCATTTAATAAAATTATGGATTTTTTTTTTTTTCTTAATGTGAAACCTACCAAGTATTTTTATCCAATAATTTTAAAATTATGGATCCCTATATAGGAGATTTCAAAAAGTTAAAATGAAAACCAGATAATTAATTCTTCATTTATTGAAACAAATCAATAAAATATTTATATAAAAAAACACATTAATTAATAAAAATGACTAGTTGCCCGGAAAGCAAACTAGTGCTTGGGTTCAACTCGCGAGGGGGGCAGGGTCCTCCTACGTGCAATATAAACATATCTATTAAAATCTTTGATTCGTCCTGAATTAATTTTCGTTAATAAATTGATTGACTATCGCGAGTTGATTTTTGAGAATAAATTCAATCTCTCTTTCTCAAATAGGCACTCATTTCTTTGCATTTAATAAAAATAATGATTATGATAGTTGTGATATTTATTCATTCATAACTCCAAGTTCTAATGAAATGAATGTGGGAATAGTTGACTATTTTTTGTATCTCGCTTTTATAAATTATAAATATTCAACCAGGCTTTCTATAGTTTTACCATAATGTTAATTTATTTTTTATTTATTGAATATTTGTTCGGGGTAGCCAAAACGCCTGAAGGATATTCAGCTATTTGTATCATTTTGAACTACGAAAAGCCTAGCCTGTAGGCGCTTAAAAATTATGTTCATTAGTTAATGTACCGTCAATCATAAATATGTAGTTAAAACATTTTTACTTGTAGTTACCTTAAATAATAAATATTAATCAAATAGAAAAACGGAAAACCGATAGAAAAATTTCGAAATCGAATTTTTTCAGTAATACGAAATTTTCATTTTTCATTAATACATATAGAAACTTATTTTTCAATAAATTGTGTTAATATCTAATAAAAGTAGGTAATAATAAATTGAAATTTTAGCTCCAATCAATCAGGAACTTGGAAATATATAAGTTTTGGTATGAATTTACATTTTATACAAATCTTAAATAAAGACATATTTATAAAAGAAGTTGAAAAAGGTAATTTTTGATTACATTTACTGATTTTGTACATATTGTTAATTTCGACCATGTGTCAATAAATAATAATAATAATAAATAAAAGAAGTTCGGATACAAACTATGTTGTTTTTTGTCAATATTGTTATTTTATAGGTAGGTTCTTTTATTCGGTTGGACCTTTTAGAGGGAAAAAGACCTTCTATCAAATAAGACACCTTTAAAAAGGTGAGTTTTACAAAAAAGCTATTTTTATTCTGTTTCTATTGAAAAAGTAGAAAAGGTATGTCTAAAATGTAAATATTTTGAAAAATATTACAAGCCAAAAGAAAAGTCAAACAATACGAAAGGTGATATATGAGAAAGATGTCAAAATCTTAAAATAGAAATTTTCTGGATATCTACTTTTTGTATTTTTTCTTTTCAAGCACGGATTTGTTTAATAATGACTAAATTTTACATTATAGGACAGCTATGTTCTGTAAATTATATTCTTTAATTTAATTTCTTTGTTTTCATTATTTCAATTGATTCTTTATAAAGTATTGGTAAGAGGAATCAAAATTTTAATTAATTTATTATTTTTACCTTTTAAACCAGAAATACTTACAAATCATGAAAATATGTGTGTTTTTTTAATGCATTTAATTAGCTAATTCATTTTAATTCTTAATTTAACAAAAAACACGGTCTCAGTTCAAGAGCAACAATATACAAAAATATAGGCCATCGAAAAACAAATAAATAGACTAGAAGATCAAAATACAAAATGAAAATCATAAAAATGAGCTAATTTACAATATATATATATATATGTATAAAGATTACGTACATGATTAAAATTAAGCAAAAAATGAGTAACAATTAGATGGTAACACAAGCATTAATGCCTTAAATTGTTTTTTTGTTTTTTAATAATTTGGAACTGATGAATGAAAGAAGTACAAAACATCATATTGATATAAATAATAATAGCTGTAAATAAAGGAGAATTCGTAAAAATAATTCGATTGATAGCAGATATAAGGACATCTGGACCATTGTAAATTTGGATGGGGCTTAAAAATTTATAATTTTCAATTAGTCTGTTATGTTGTTGTTTCAAGCATACGAATTTGATTATACATAACGCGATTAAAAAGGGATTGATTTTGAAAAATTTTCAATTTATGAAAATATCATCTTATCAATTATGGACAGGAAGGTTTGTAAATCTAGTTAGATGTAAATATAAATTTTTATTTAGTAATCGAGAGGGCAAATCGGACCTTTTTCTAGCGGCTTTGTTTTTTTTCAAATAAGAACAAGATTTAATAAGAAGGTGAATTTTGTTGCACTGCTAATTATTACAATTTACATTTGATTCGTAAATTAAATTAGCCCAAAGAGTTTTCATTTATTTACAAATTGATTTGACAGTTGAAAGATTAGAGAGACAAGAAATAAATAAAAGTGAGGCTTAGTAAATGTCAAACTCAAAGCGAGATTCTTTCTCTGTTAATTTGTGTTCGTGATTATTTATTCCATTGATTGAAGACAAATAGTGATAAGATAATGGCTTCCATTTATTCCTCACTCAAATCATGTTTTTCTTTAGTTTGTCAAATAGATAGGTGTATTTCTTCTTCTTCTTGGATGTTGTTTCTTCTAGTGTTCTGGTAAGGGACACATTTTGGTGTTTTTCAAGTTGAGAAATGTTTAGAAAGTAAAGAAAATAGGACAACTGACTGAGGATGATTATTGAGAAGACATAGGATCAATCTCCATGCAAAGATCGTTTTTCTATTGACAAACAACCTTTCGAGAGTGTCAACATCACCCTTCTTCTTCTGAAGCGCCCTCCAAAGTCTTGTGCTCCGTTGGAAGCCGTCAGTGGGCGGTGCCGACGTCCTAAACACGGAATTATCAACGGACCATAAAGAATTTCCGTAATAATTCCGCGACTTTGGTTCGGGTCTATTATTTTTTGGATTTGGTGGTGAGCCTGCTGGGTTGGGGCGGGCGAAGCGCCCTGTATGACAATTACTCACTCACTCAGCTGGAAGGGGTGAGTTGTTGGATAATTCCAGCCATCCAGCCAGGGTGAGTGGGTGCTCTTCACCTGTGGCTTTTTTGCCTTGCGTGTGCGTCGTCGTCATGGGCGAGTTGGATGACTAAGAGCGGGCGGGAGAGAGCATTGCATTTACCTTGAGGACAGGAGCATTCGGATGCGTCTCTTCGCGAGCGCGCTGAAGACGCTGCCATCAGGAGTCGTCTTCCGTTGCTGGCCAGCCGAGTCTGCACTTCTCGCCGAAGACGCTCGTAGAGTTGCTCGCCGTCATCGGCCAGGTGGGCCACGACGCCGTTGTGCTGCTGGACTGAAGCCAATTGCACTTCCAAGGCATTCAGCCGAGTTTCGAGCAAAGTCTCACGATACGAGAAATAACCACTAGCTGATAAACTGATCAGGCACAGGCCACACACGAGCAGGTTCAGGTGGGTCTGTGAGCCGCTCGCCGAGGACTTGAAACGCTTAAGAGCCATTGGCACCTCCAGCAATGTCTTTTTATTGGGGTAGGGATCCTCCCAGTGCAACCCCACGGTATCAGATTCCATGCTTAAACTCTCTCTGGAAGCTTGTTAATTCAGTGCATGACTGTTCTTGACACAAGGGAAAAATTTGGATCTATACCAGTTCAAATGACAAAAACAAACACCTTGCTAGGAACTTGGATTGAATTTATCAAGTTAATTTTCTAGCCCTCATAATCAACAGGACATGACCTAGGCTCACTCTCAAACACTAACGGGGTGGAGAAGAGGGGTGGCAACAAAAGTGAAAGTTACACGTAACATGTTTCAGTGACGAGGAGGAGGAGCACGTTGTTCACGGCATCGGGAGCACATGACAAGGCTTGACAGCATATTGCCGAGCGAACCAACGAACAGGCAGCCATGCGACCGACGACATGGGCCGTAGCCGTAGGTGAGCGAGCGCCAGGCTTGCTTGTTCTTAAGAGAATGCAAGAAGAAAGAGAAGAGCGCGCGCTGGGCGGGTGGGTGGCTCTCAAGTGAGGAGGTGAAGAAGCGGAAGCGCGCAAGCGGCGGCGCGGCCGGAGCTAGACTGACTGCAGTAGGGCCGCCGGGGAGGGATGCATGAGCAGACTATCTCTCCGAAAGGGCATTGCCGATCGGCTCCGCTCGGACACACTCGGCTCCTCCCGCCCCCGGATTAATGCGCTTCACTCTCTACACGACGAGCAGATTACGCGCAAGCAGAGGCGGAGGCGGGCGGAGCACTTTTTCAAAATCTACTTGCCACCAAGCTTGTTCTCTTCTGCTGTTGGGTTGCTCTTGTTCTTTTCTCTTGTTCTGTTTCTGTTCAGACAGCCACGAGCCCAAGCTCTCTCTTCTCTCTCTCACACAAATCCAAGCCCCCCACCAACTAACCAAATAACTAACTCATGGCTACATTCGATCATCTAGCATTCTAGTATATGCATTTCTTTCCAGCCAGCCACTTCATTCAAATTCCCGTTTAGCCATTTCTAAATTATCTTTATCCTGCTTGTCATAACACAAGCAAATTGCTACTTTTTCCTTCAAAAATTCAATTGTGCCGCAACTCTTTAGATCAGTGGTTCCCAACATACCCGTATGTTTTTTTATATATTTTTTGAAAATATATTAAAAATATAAAATTTTTGGGTTAAATTTATATACAGTTTATGTTTTCTATATACTCTAAAATATATTTATTTTGATGTCGCTCTAGTATAAATTTTTTTATGTTTTAACTATGTTTCAAAGATATATTCTGAATGCGATATAAATTTTATGTTTTAAATATGTTTTTAAAATAAAATTATTTTTATATCTCACTAGTATAAATTTTTTAATGTTTTTAAATATGTTTCAAAGATATATTCTGAATGTGATATAAATTTTGTTTTAAATTTTTTCAAAGATATATTTTGAATAAGATATTTGAAAAATAAATATATGTATTTAATTTGGCTGAGGGTCCCAAAATAAAAAAATGATAAAATGATTTTTGATGAAATTTGATTCACATAACCTATGTTTTTTTCTGGTGGGAGTCCAATTTGGCTGAGAGGGGTCCCAAAAAATAAAAAAATGATGAAATTTGATACACATACCCAATATTTTTTATTTTATTTAAGATTGACGGGATAAAACTGTTTTGGTTGTTTTTATATAAGGTAATAAAATAAAATTGTTTAAAATAATACAACTGCTTTATTATTTCCACTTTACTTCAAATTAAAATTAGGCATACAATGAAAATGAAAAGGGGGCGATAGGTGTTAGTCAACCTCCAGAAAGGGGAGATGGGCCACAAAAGTTTGGGAACCACTGCTTCAGATCAACTTATCAATTGCCAAAATAAAAAGAATTAATGATAAGATTCAGCTATTAAAAGAACCGGAGTTATATAATTAAGTCATTTAATTATTTTATTCAAAGTGCTCTATTATATAAATGAGTGGAAAATTAATTAATTTCTTTTTTTTCTTTATAGTTTAGTACACTGGCGGAGCCAGCCTTTTCTTGTTGGTAGGTCGTCACACGGAAGAAAAATTTAGAGGGTGGGAAGCAAAAATGTCCATTATTTTGGGTAATAAATTAGATACTTTGGATTTATGAAATTCAAACTACATTCCAAAAATCAGATAAAAAATATTATATTTATTTTAAAGTTTATTTTACACAGAAACACATGATTATCGAACAGTAATCATTAATAAAGCGTTTAAAAAAGCGCTATTTTCTATTATTATGTTTAGTGGCAAAAGATTTTACAACTACATCTAAGTTCAAGGGTTTTACCATATTTTTACTTTACCATACAGAGTATGGTCAAGTATTGTAATCGTACATGAAAAAATTGGTGTAGCTTGAAAATTGTGTTAATAGAAATTCAATTTTAGATGAGAGTTCACATTTAATCTCTCTTATTGGCTAAAATATTAACTTAATCGAATAAACCTAAAGAGACAATTTGTAGATAATTTAAATCTCTACAAAAAAGATTCTTTAAATAAAATCTCCATAGAAGACCCTTGATTTTTTTTCTTGAAATTATTTTTTTATCGAAATTTTGAAGTTTTACATAGCCCTTGCTACACGAGGCTTGCATTTTTTTTTTTTTGAAAATAAGTTTTTTTTTAGAAATTTCAACTAAATCATATTTTACCTAGGGAAAGTGGTGTAGGTTTTAGGTGAAACATGATATTAATTATTAAAGAAAAGGGACTCTAGTTTCCGTAATTATTCACTTTGAAACTACAATCCCTTTACTTTATTAATTAAACCATATTTGTCAAATTCTCTAAAATCTTCTGATGCCAAATGTACTAAAATATTTGTATAATTTTATTTTTATCAAAATTGCTAAAAAAAAAACCGAATGAAACGAAGTATTGACTCGTGACATGTAACTCTACCGAGATTCCCATGAAGAGGAGAGAATTTTTTTAATAGATGGCCCTTGATTTTTTTTTTACTTTATCCAATGCGAAACATGGGTAAAGTATTGTAATCGCTCTCGCGCCAAGCGGGAATTCAAAGGGTCTTCAGGTAAAGACTACGGAACCCATGGACTCAATTAAGGTCACAAATTGTAGTATTCAATTAGGTTGAATTTTAGCACGTGACGATTTTGCCAAAAATTACCAGGGATCTCGTCGAGAGGCCTAAAAAGTGCCATTTTTTTGGAAGTGCGTGGGGATGGATGGATGGATGGATGTTATCGTTTTTTTCGTCCACGATTTTTTCCACACCTTTGCACCGATTGAAATGAAATTGAAAACCTACCATTAGTTTAACAAAATGAAGCGCTGATAGTTTTTGGTACATATCGGCCTACAAACATTAGAACTTTATTTCAGTACTTTTTTAGTTTTTTCTAAATACCTTGAAAATGACTTAACCAATTTTGATGAAATTTAATATCCTAATTAAGAACCTTGGGGACAACAAAAAAGGTTAAATAAAGTTTTTAGTAAAAGTATATTTTAAAGTACTTTACTCTAGAGTAAGATTGTACTTTTTTTAAATTCCTTATTTTACCAAAATTAAAAAAAAAAAAACTTTAAAATTTATTCATTTGATCGGTAATTTAGCTCATTTAAACTTGTTTAAGTAAGAATGGTTAGGCTTCTCGCTGCGAAATGATAAAAATTTGGGAGGAAATTTTATAAGTAACCATAGCAACTGCGTTGTTTTTTATCCGTTACCTTTGCTGAAGACATGGAGGTATCGAGTTAAAATCAAAAATAGTGATTGATTCTGATCTAATACTTGAGGAATAACCATTCTATATTGGATTTTTGACGTTTCGGTTTTTATTGGTAACCATTGCTGAAGACATGGACTCAAACTTGAGTTGTTTACCAAAAAAGAATTTAGTCTTTTTGATTTTAAGTCGATTCTTCCACGTTATCAGTAGAGGTTGCCATCAATAGTCAAAACATCAAAAATGGAATGCAATAAGGTTATTCCGCTAGTTATTTTTGATTTTAAGCCGTTTTCTCCATCTCTTCAGCAATGGTTACCAATAATAATCAAAACGTCAAAAACCTAATGTAGAATTGTTATTCCTCAAGTATTAGATGAGAATCGATCACTATTTTTGATTTTAACTCGATTCCTCCATGTCTTCAGCAATGGTTACCAATAATAACCGAAACGTCAAAATTCAATGTAGAATGGTTAT
Organism: Forficula auricularia; assembly: GCA_024734495.1. Taxonomy (NCBI): domain Eukaryota; kingdom Metazoa; phylum Arthropoda; class Insecta; order Dermaptera; family Forficulidae; genus Forficula; species Forficula auricularia. The sequence continues at coordinate 4,672,863 of JALMQS010000074.1, read as the reverse complement.
TCCTCGACTATTAAATGAGAATCGATCATTATTTTTTACTTAAAGTCAACATGAACTGCAAATAGCAAGTGATATCTGATTAATAATAAAGAAATAAACATATTAATATTTCAAATGAATTTGGATAACGATCCGTTGCAGTTTATTTTTTGTTGAAATTAATTTTTTATCGAAATTTTAAAAGGCCCTTGTTACACGAGTCTTGCTTTCTTTTATTTTTTGTAAATCATTTTTTTTTAGAAAGTTCAACTAAACTCTCTCACTGACTGACTGATTTACTTACTGACAGGTCATCAAAACCTATAGGGTATTTTCAATCATTCCAGCATCATCAAATTGTGCCTGCTAGTAGAGTTTTTGACACAAACAAAGGAAAAATTTCAAAAATCCAAACTTTCTATCTTTTAACCCCTTCAAAATGTTGGGGAGGGTCAAAAATGAAAATTCTAGCCCAGTAGGCCAAACATAACCAAATTTTGTATACATATTCTGTGGCTCCCCTGAAGGCTAGAAATGCAAAAAATAACCAAATTTTTGCACTGACTGACTGACAGGTCATCAAAACCTATAGGGTACTTCCAATCATTCCATCATCATGTTTATTTACTCGTCTGCTCAGCGTGATCCGCTCGCTGAGTGTGATGATTCATTTTGAAAATCTCTATCTAATCTATACTATATTTGACAGCGGGAAAATTTTGTACAAATCCGTTTTATGTAAATATCTCGTTATATATTCCTGATAGATAAAAATTGTTCAAATAAAATTTACAGAGGATAAAATTTCCGACAAAAAAGTTCTCATCCGTTTTTTTGATAATAGCATTGGTTTAGGAAATAATACTATTTGAAAACATTCCGGCCTGTTGATGAATAAGTTTGTTTTTATTATTTATTTTTATTTTTATTCTTTCTTGGAATTTTTGATAAACAAATTGTAAAATTTATTCCTTAAATAGGTCATTAGACTACTGGGTTATTTATAATATTTATTTCCTGCCATTTCATTCAATTCTAGTCATAAATGAATTTCTATGACACGGCCATAAAACTTAAATTGACACGTTCTGATGTGGCCATCCACTTGACTTTACCATACACTTCTGGATGAGTTTGGTCCAAGGGCCTAGATTTTAATTTTTTGACCCCCATTTTGGGCGGTTTGTTTTTGCATTTTTAGTGTTCTGGGGCCCGCCCACTGATTATGTATACAAAATTTGGTTGAGTTTGCTCAAATGGCCTATACTTTTATTCCCCCCCCCCTAATTTTGGCGCTAGAAATTTTTTTCCCATTATTATAGGTTCATTTTATAGTATATTTCATTTTTCTGTTTTTTTAGTTTGAAAATATTATAATTTTACATTTTAACCATCTCGTCCCCTTTTAATTTTGGGTCGATATGTACCAAAATTTAATCAGCTCTTAATCTCAATGCACCAAAACTACTCGTGAAATTCGGTTTTGATATTCACACTAGTTTTTGAGATAGCTCCTTCACCAAATTTGGTAACTCACAGACTAACATACATCTTGACAAAACAGTTAAAATATAATTTTTTCGATGTTCACTTTTTAGAGCTTTTTTGTACACCGAAATGCCATAGTTTCGCCCAATTTTTTTTAATCAAAATAGTTTGAGCCGTTTTTGAGATATTTCGAAAAAAAGAAGCAAAAAAAACACTTATTTTTCATGCACGATTACAATACTTGACACATACCCTGTATTGTAAAAGTAAAAATAAAAGATTAAAATCTACTCTGAAACTACTCATCCGATTGAGATGAAAATTTTACTGTTAAGTTTGGAAACATTTTCTGAGTGTCATGAGGTTTGAATAAATACGGTGTACTAATAAGAATCTCGATAAAGACGGGTTTCGCAGCTAGTATTTTAAATATATATTAGTGGCGATGGCTGGCATCTTGCTAACCTATCCAAGAGACTTCGCCTCTTGGACCCTCACCTCTTCACCCACCAACCTATCATCGCACCCCTGGAGCCTCCCTCCTACCCATACCCCTGAAAAAGGAGGGACAATCCTCTGAATGGCCAGGTTTTATAAGACGGTGAAAATGACCTTCTAATAATTTCTAGAGTGGTTTTCCAAAAACTGATACGGTACTTACATTAAACATCAGTTTAGCAGGTGCTCCGTCTTGCCCCCCTCACCTGCGGTCGCGCCAATGCTTAGTATGTTTCTGTTTTAAATTTATCTCGTGTTCATTAGCAGATTTTTCATCGATTTGTAATTTTTCTGTAATTTTTCTTTATTTGTTCCGTTCAATAATGTCCATAATAAAAATTTGTGACAATATCACTGTCATAATGATTCTGTATTTTTTCTATAATATTTTGTCTTCATTCATATAATGCTCAAAATCATTTCCCCTTACTTTGATAAATTCTACTAAACTTTTCATGAGTTCTATAACATTTATTTTAATTTTAGCCAAACTTCTTGAAACAATAAGTTTACTATTTAAAAAGTTTATTATTTTTTTTTCTTTATAAAAATTAATTTACATAGGCATAATGTATTTCAAAATTTTTGATTACTTGATGCCCCTAAATTCGAGCACCCATAGGCACGTGCCTAGTGAGTCTAGTGGATAATCAGGCCCTGGTCCTGAACGTTTCTTAACCGAACCAAGCAACGGAACAAAGAAGATTTTACCGCTTCCATCTTTAGGACGAATCGTTCATTCTAATCGAAGGATTTCTTTTCCATTTCTCCTTCTTACCTTCTGCGTTTTGACATCATCCAAAAAAATAGCTTTGACAAATATTGAAATATTGAAAACCCCACAAGAATAGATTCTTCGTTTTGGCAGTGATAGGGGGGGGGGGAAGACGACGGAAATTTATGATTTTCATTAGCATATTTCAAAAAATAATCTATTTCTGAGTACAAAAATTGAAATTGAATATTTGAAAATTGTTTTTTGAAAGGCAGTGATTGGTGAATCCAATTTGAACACCATTTGGAAATTTGAATTTATGTCTCTGTGCTGCAGTTTGATGTTTTATTAATTGTCGGGAGGGAGGATGAGGACTACCAAAAAGCCGATGACAGCCAAGGAAGCCAGCCGAATAGCCATTAGTTGGTGTTCTGGCTCCAGTGCTAGCCAGCTCGTTTCTCGTTATAGCCAAGCTGCCCGTTGATCACACTATTGTTTCCTTTCGGGTTTACAAATAAAAGTTTAACTTTGGCTAAAAAAGTTGTCTCGGAAAATAAATTAAGCTTCCAAAGAAGTTTTCCTGTTCCTATAAAATATTTTCCTGATCAAGTTTCAATCTTATTGATAGAAGCTTGTTAATAAAAATTTAGAGAAAATAAAACTCTTAGATTGGATATGAGATGAGATTCTTTTCATGTTGAAATATATGTACTTTTTGTTGACCGATAATAATTAAATTGTTTTATCCGTTTCAGGACTTCATTCCCAATCGAACAAGAGAAAATAATTCCAATTCAGGATTGAAGTTTTTTGATTTGACCCGAACAAGTAAGAAACTTTTTCTTCTGGAAATAAGGTTATGTTGAAAGTTTAAATTATATATTGATTTCAATTAGTATTGGGACATAAGATTTCAGATGCGATTCCACTGAAATTTTTATTAAAATAGAAATAAATATAAGGGAAACATCTAATTGAAAAGATTTTGTTTTGCCGAGAGTAGCCGAGTTGTTGATTCATAAAAAGATATCACTCTGGTTGCAGTGGAGTAGCGAGAGGGGGGCAAGGGGGGTTATCATGACCCGGGCGCTACTCACAAAGGGGCGCCAAATGGTCCGCAAAACAAAAAATTGCTGGATAATTTTTATTTTTATTATGATTGATTTCAGGAAAATATATTTTAAATTTAGTGCCAGTGTAATATAATAAATGTTAATTCGTAAATAAAAAGGAAAAAAGGGACACTAATAGTCTAAATCAAACTGTAATAATATAATCATAATAGAAATGGCACGACTTTTCTACTGGCAGGGCTGACTCGACCTGTGTCTAGATGATCATATACATTTCAAAATCTAGTCTTGTTTTCTCAACTACATTTTTTGTCTCAAATTTAAAGCCTAGCTTGAGCCTATGACTATTTATTTTACTTTATTTATTAATTAATTTGCGAGTATATTTTTCATATAATATTATATGGTTTTCGAATGGGGGGGGGGGGGCGCTAAAAAGGTATCGTGCCCCGGGCGCGAGTTAAGCTCGCTACGCCACTGTCTGGTTGTCATCTGCTTGATGCGAATATATAACGAATATAAATATGTAGTATATATGTAATTCATTTGTTAGACACTATACATAATTTTGTCTTTTAATTATATATATTATACGTGGATTCAAATACCCGATTGGATCATTTTATTGTAATAGTGAGCTGGTCATTTAACAAACTAATCTAGTTTGTTAATGTGACTTATTAAAACAATAGGTGAAATTGTTCATAGAGGTGGTTTCCCATTGCCTACCTCTGGATTTAGTGAGGCGCCTTACTTTTTGAGAACGATGAAAATTATTCCAAGTGCCAGTTGTATGTCGGTTGGTAAGCTCTTTTTAAACGTTGACAAAGGGTAAATGCTTAGAATTCACCCTAGGCCCCGAGGTGAATTCTAAAGATTTATTTGTCAACGTTTAAAAGAGTTTACTAACCGACATACAATGACCCTAAGTAAACTCGATGCGAAGTCAAGCATTTTAGCCACTGCTATATCGGAGCCAAGCAGAGGTTAACCTCATTGATTTTTCTTTATGAAAACATATCTGATATAAGAATTTCAAAGTTCTCTTATTTTCGTTCAAGAAAGTTGATATGTGATGGCCTAATTTAAAATACCTCATCAAAGTTTAAGAAAGAGATACTTTTTTAAGTGAAAGTAATGGAATTGGATCGTTTTTCCATTTTTCCTTTAACTCCATAAAGCCTCGGGAGATGACAATTGAATTGATACGATAACAATATCTAGCTTTCTAGCAATTAATCGGAGACGAGTGAGGTCCAAATCGACTCCCTCCTGCCACCTGCCACCTGCCACTGGCCCTAAACCACTTAGGAAATGTTCTTTCCAATGCCTTGTTTAGCGTTCTCCTCACGCTCGATCTTAAACTTTTGATGACTTAATTTCTTTAACCCCGTCGAAGTTTTATCGTCCTCTAATTCTCTCTTGCTCTCTCTGATGCATCTTTTTCTTATTATTTGATGGATCGTTTATTTTCTATTCAGATAAACTACCAATTAGGTACCAGTATAGTCGTCATCTTCTATGATAAAAAAATGTCAATAAATTAAAAAATTTTATTAGAATGGAAATTTTCTAAAACAATTTTCTAATTCTTTGAAAAAGGTGAATATTAAATTCAAAAATATATTTTTTTGATTATTTTCCTCTTAAAATTGGAGGAAAATTGAAATTTTTCAAGGCTCGCTTGCAGTTTCGTAAAATTAATCATTTTAAATAATAAATAAATATCTAAATCTGATATTCATTTCGATTTAGTATTTTTGGTAATTACGTATTAACGCCACCGCTACAAATAAAATTTTAAACTACAAATTTGAACTGAAATTGAGTTTATACTGTGATGTCTCAAATTGTCTCAAGTGAGCTCCAGTGGGCGTTGGCAATTTTCACTTTTAGAACTTTTCATAGGTTCGGTTCTATTCATCATTTCGGTTCATTTAGTTAAAAAATGGGTTCCCGAACAATCTTTGGAAGGTTCGGTTAAGATATATTCAGTTCGGCTCGGTTCGGCGTTAGCCAACCTAATAGCCTAAATGCCAGCCCGAAATGAGGATATACGAGCTGTATAAATTTGAATTAATAAATAGCGAGTGTTGCCCTCTAAGGGAATATTTTGTAAACTGGCCGGAACTGGGCTAGCCAGCCAGCCAGTGAGTTGAGTTGATGACTGCGCTTGCAGAATGGTTCTTGATTTTTGATTGAGTGGAGAGAATTGATTGATATATTGTTGAGTAAAAACGCTCGTTAGCCATTGAGAAGTTATTTTATTTGATTTAAATTGTTTGGTGCTTAAATCTCAATTGTTTATTATTTAATTTGATTTAAACAACTAAATTGAGAATTGTGGATTGGTTAAAAGTAATTTTAACCTTTTATTGAATTTGGAGAAGAAACCAAACTTGAATACATTATCATATCATCGGAGAAAAAACCATAGTGAACCGAATAGCCACAAAGAAGTCTGCATTCGATCATCGCCATCGCCATTTGTATAATATCTCATTTTCGTATGTACAAAATCAGCATTATTTTCTCTCATTAAAACCATTGTAAATATTCATATCACAAATCTTTGCCTTTTATTTATTGAAGAAGAAGAAATACACCTTCCTTTTATTCTTAATTTAAGATATACAGTCCACACCCTAAATTAAACCCGGATCTTCAAGCCAGAGCTTTCCATCCCAGCAACAAGATTATTTTGGAATTTATCCTTAGTTCATTCTCATATGATCAGGAAATTTCAAAATTATACACGAGCCGAACAGAGCCGAACTAAATATATCTTAACCGAACCGGCAACGACTTTTACATATTCGAATTTTTTTGGGTATTTACTAATTATTTTTTAATTAATATTCATTTTCTAAAAGAATCCGTCGTCAGTAGCGGCGCTTAAAAACCGCCAAATCTGTAGCTGCGGTGGCGTTATTATGTAAGTACCGTATTTTCTTACCTAGAGTCAAGAGGCCGTTCCTAGAATAATAGAAATTACGAAATAATCTCTACTAGTCTGAAACAGGTCTGGACTTGCATTTGCCTTGAGTTGCCTTGCCACTAAAAGAAGAGAGATCATTCTATCCGTGCCCTTTTTACTCATTTTCCTCTATTAGATTCTAATGAAAGAATCGCTCACCCGCACATTTATTAAATATAACAACAAAGTGAAATCTTTTAAATCCGATGGAATGGAATATTTTAAATTATATGTCAGAAGGGTTAATTAAAAATATTTAATTCCATCGGATTTAATAGATGATACCATCTTATGATTTTCTAAGAAAATTTGAATCTATTACCATTGGCAAATTGAAATCTTTCATATTCAATTACGAAAAGTCATTCCAATGCCCTTCGAATTTTGAATCTCTTCAAAATTCGAAACACTCAACGACCTCTATTTAAATTATATGGCATGGCTATGTGTTTAAATTTAGAATCACTAGATCGCGAAATTTTACAAATTAAGATAACAATCTTTGAGTGAAATATTTAACGCGTTTACATATGTCAGAGAGGTTCGCATCCCGAAGGTGAGCCAGATGGCCCGGATTGATGTTACTGGCACTCGGGTTCGATTCCCAAGGGGTGAAAATCAACCCTTCTAACATAATTAAAAATATTCCATTTCATCGGATTGAATAGATGACACTATCTAATGATTTTCTAAGAAAATTTGAATCTATTACCATCGGCAAATTGAAATCTTTCATAAACAAAGTGAAAACCGATTTACGATAAGTATATAAATATATAAAAAACTTAAATATAAATTGTTCGCATTTTTAATGCATATATAATATTATAAATAATTCGCATTTAAATCTAAATGAAATAATTTAAAAAATAAAGTTTTTTTGCATTTTTGTTCCAGAAACTCTAAAGCTAGAAAGCCCAAACAAACTCTAATTAGTCCTCCGCATTTGAAATACACACATTTTAGCTCCAAAATGAACTTTCTACGACTTTTCATTCTTAAGATATCGAGGGTATCTGAATTCAGACACACATATAGACTGAAAAAAAAATAATGTTTGAAAATTACTTTCCCCCACGTTTCAGTCATTTTCCAACACAATGAGCAAAAAATAAAATTTAAAAAATTTTGCATTATACATCTATTTATACTTTAATACAGGGGTGGTCAACCCTACGCCCACGGGCGCAAGTGCGCCCATAATTGGTCTATTATACACCCGCAATACGAATCCCAGAAAACTAAATTATAATTCATATTTTTTAACTTTTTATAAACATATTATGAAAACTATTAAACAATTAATAATAATAATTTTATTTCTACCTGTTTTTACGGCCTTGAATTTAATGTAAATCTCCCGAAAAATTATTTTCATTAAGGTACTAACCGACAATCGTATTTTATACAATTATATATAAAAAAAAAAATAAGACGATGTCTTTTTATGTGATCTATTAAAAAAATTCAGTCGAATACAGAACCTCCTCCTTTTTTGAAGTCGGTTAAAAATAAGATTCGATCACATCTTACGGAAGAAAATTTGAAAGATTGTTTGAGAATAGCAGTATCAAATTTCTGCCTGATTTTGAAAAATTGTGCCAAGAAACACTGACTCAACCTTCTCATTAAAGAAGAAAATATTTGATTTATATAATTTAATACAATTTCATTAACAAATTATTATTTTTATAACTACACAGATTATAATCAATTAATAATAATTATAATTGAAGGAGTCAATAAAAGAGTGTCTCTTCTGATGGAATCATATATTTTTAATTTATTTATAACGAATATCGTTTTTATAAAAATTCTGCTACTCTCGGCAAAAAACTCTCAATTTAGTAATTATAATATTATTAGGCGACTGTGGGTCAGTGACTAGAATGTCGGGTGACTCGAAGTATGCTGGACTGAGAGTGAGTCTCGGCAGATCAGATATTTAAAGTCGCCTCCTCTTGGAAAGCAATGGCAACCTACCAAGATTATAATTGCCTAGTAACCTCTCCAAACTAGCCGTTCGGAAACCGGCGTTAAAAAGTAGGTCCCGTATATCTGTGTAAAAACAGCTAAACACACTCAGCAAAGGTATATGTGGAGAGGAGCCGAAACGTCAGGGAGACCTGATATAGCACTTAAAAAGAAGAATATTATTATAATCAATTAATTTTATTCATTTACTTTAATTATGTTTATTTATGTATTTTAATTACCTTTTGTTTTTTCTAATAATATTTCCAGCTGGAATCCTGTATGTACAAATAAAATGTTAACGTTCGAAAGAAATTTACAATTTAATATTTTAACAATTTTTGTAAAATTCAACCCTAATTGAGTAGATAATTGTTAGAAAAATAGCTTTTTTATTAATAAAAAAAAAAAAAAAAAAAACAGGTTCTCTGGGATTTAAAACTGTAAGTTGAGTCTAAAAAAGTTATGTCATAACATTATATTGTAAATCCTTAAACTCCCAACGCCTATGAACATTCTTCATTGCGCACTTGATTTCAAAAGGTTCGCCACTTTTGCTTTACTGTTTAGTTCATTGAGAAAAAAATTGGTCTTTTGCACTTTTAACCAAAAAATCAGGAGCTAGCAAACCTAAAATTTTATCAGCTCTTCGATTTGGAAATAGAAAAATTCTCGAACCACAATCAAATTTCTACGATTTTTGGTTCTTGACATACCATGGAAATTGAAATTTCTTTATTGTTTTTTTTTTTTCTCAATTCATTTTTGTGCACACTTCCCTTCCGAAAAAAATCTGGTTAAGTTGCTACTGATTTGATCCATATTTTCTTTCATTTTGTTAATAGAAAATTGAATAGAATAGTTTATTTGTAAATTCGTTAGAAAAACTCGAATCGAAATTCCAGGAATTCCCTACTGGTGGCAACGTTATCAAATAGCTCTGGCTGGGCTCTTTCTTGCATTCCTAGGCTGAGCTAAAGCCGAACAGACAGAAAGGAAACGTCTTCTCCTCAACTAGAGGTAAAATAATATGCATGAGATTACTTTCTAGTTTTCTAAAATATACTTTCTCTTCCTCTAACTACTTTTTTAATTAATTACATATTAAAATGAACATTATACATGGCGGTCAAAATTTATTTACAATAAAATTATGATCAAACTAGGTGGTCCAAGAATTGAATTACCATAAAATTATAATTATACATTGTGGTTAAAATTTATTTAACATAAAATTATGATTATACTCAGTGGTCAAAAATGTATCTATTAAAATCATGATTAGGTATAGGGGTGGTCCAAAATTAATTTACTGTAAAATTATAATTATACAGTTTGGTCAAAATTTAGTTAACATAAAATTGTGATCATACAGTGTCCAAAAAATTGATTTACAATAAAATTATGATTATACAGTTTTGTTCAAAATTGATTTCCCTTTGATGAATTTTCCCTTGATAAATTTGCCGGATTCGCCTGAAAGACTAGCTGGAATGCCCGAAGACATGATTTTGATAAGCTCCCCCAAGGGTCAGGTGGCTCCAGGGTCTCAGTCTGAGACCTCAGATATTATATATAACTATAAGATAAACTATATACAGATTCTTCTATTCAAATGTACAAAAAACAAATAAACACAATTTCACTGTTAAAATATTCATTACCTAAGCATTGAATTATGATTTAGTTATGGCTTTGGGTGCGATTGTGGGTGTGTGGGTAGCGGGGGAGGGCGAGGTCGTATCCTTATGAGTAGTTTTTACTTTATGCAATGCGAAGCATGGGGAAAGTATTGTAATCGGTCTAGCGCCAAGCGCGACTTCAAAGGGTCCTCAGGTAAAGACTACGGAACCCTTGATCTCAATTAAATTGTAGTATTCAATTAGATTGAATTTTAGCACGTGACGGTTTTGCCAAAAATTACCTGGGATCTCGTCGAGAGGCCAAAAAGTGCCATTTTTTTTGGAAGTGCGTGGGGATGGATGGATGGATGGATGTTATCGTTTTTTTCGTCCACGATTTTTTCCACACCTTTGCACCGATTGAAATGAAATTGAAAACCTACAATTATTTTAACAAAATGAAGCGCTGATTAGTTTTTGGTACATATCGGCCCACAAACATTAATATTATACAACATTATTTATTTCAGTACTATTTAGTTTTTTCTAAATATCTTTAAAATGACTTACCAATTTTGATGAAATTTAATATCCTAATTAAGTACCTTGGGGACGACAAAAAAGGTTAAATAAAGTTTTTAGTAAAATTATATTTTAAAGTACTTTACTCTAAAGTAAGATTTTTAAATTCTTTAAAATTTATTCATTTGATCTGTTTAATATAGGACTCATTTAACCTAAGTAAGAGTGGATAGGCTTTTCTCTGTGATATGCTAAAAATTTGGGAGGAAAGTTTATAAGTAACCATAGCAACTGCGTTCTTTTCTTATCCGTTACCTTTGCTGAAGACATAGAGGAATCGACTTAAAACCAAAAATAGCGATTGATTCTCATCTAGTACTTGAGGAATAACCATTCTATATTGGAATTTTGACGTTTCGGTTTTTATTGGTAACCATTGCTGAAGACATAGAGGAATCGACTTAAAATCAAAAATAGCGATTGATTCTCATCTAGTATTTGAGGAATAACAATTGTACATTAGATTTTTGACGCTTCGATTATTATTGGTAACCATTGCTGAAGATATGGTGGAATCCGCTTAGAATGGTTATTCCTCGACTATTAAATGAGAATCGATCATTATTTTTAATTAAAGTCAACATGAACTGCAAATTGCAAGTGATATCTGATTAATAATAAAGGAATAACCATATTATTTTTTTATTGTTAAAGGATAAATAATTAATATATCCAGTACACACCAAGCCAGCAAAACATATTAATATTTCAAATGAATTTGGATAAAGTTTAGCAACGATCCGTTGCAGTTTATTTTGCTTCAGTTTCACTTAACAAACTTAGAACATCGAATAATATGGTGGCTAAGAAGAGACTCCTGATTGACTTTCTGACTTGTATTGATTAAAATTAACTTCTGATATAAATTAATAAAATTCTTATATGTTTATAGATGTTTTCTTCAAATGCACTATTTTATCCAATTTCTCAGTACAACCTTCAAATAATTTTATTATTTTTTTGACTTCGATCAAACAACTCTATCAACATTCGATTTACTTATAATAATTAAAGTAAATACTAATTAAATCAAATATATTTGAACCAATTTTTTCCAAATAAGTTATTACATTATATATCCATAGAAGCCGGAGTTTGAATTTTTTTTGGAGGAGGGCTCACAGAAAAAATAAAAAATAAGGATAAAGGAATTGTTACAAAATGATATTATGTAATCTAATCTAAATTTATTTATAAATACCTATATAAAAGAAAATGTGAGGGAAAAACAATAGGGGAAGGGTGGACATAGTGGCCTCGCTAAGGAAAAATATTTGTAGTATAGTGACGTCACCGCTGACCGACTACTCCTCTACAGCTTCCCCCACCACGTACCTCACGCGATCGGAATTTTCACTTAACACTCGAAAACTGTAGCCCCCTCAGCAAAAAAGTTTCACTTCAAAAAGTAAATCCTCTTCTTTATAAGATTACAATATCTTTTTGGCTTACTTTAATTGCGAGTTGTCATGAAACCGAAGCTAGAATAATGATCTTAAAATTTTTATAAAAGACAAATGCCAATATTAATAGCTTTAAAAAATTACTATAGAAAATCAAGAGAGATGGTCAACCTCTTGATCCGAGACGTTATGAATTATTTTCATTATGTCAGAAGGGTTGATTCACCCTTTTGGGAATCGAACACGAGAAATGTTTTGAGAATTTCGATTTCGGACCGGGTTCAATTTCCGAAGGAGTGAAACAACCTTTCTAAGATAATGAAAATAAACCATATCATCTCGGATCTAGTAGCTGACCATTTTTCTTCATGTTTTATAGTAATTAAAATTTTTATTTCCGTCTTACCTTTTCATCGAATAGTAATCTATATGCATGTTTTATTATAGATATTTAAAATAAATCAAAACCACTGATGTACATGGCCAAATTATCCTTAAGGCTTGAATTGTTAAAAAAAAGTAGTGTAATTGCCATACTTGTGCTCCCTATCAATATCAGACACCTTCATATTTCCCAGCAATTTTTGATGTAAGAAAAAGAAAAATCTTTGACAAATATTAACGTGTAAAATCGATGTGCATTCCGATGAGACTTTCTTATTAAACTTGTGCATTCTAGGTGGTTTTAGCCGAAACTTCTCTCTCGATAAACAACTCAACTCCCAAAACAACCAATCTACAAGTGTTAACGTTATTAAAAGCCTCTAGAAACGATTGCAGAATAATAGTCACCTCACTTCTCTTGATTGAACTGGAACGATAAATATCCAACTCAATTTTCGAGACAACACGTCAATTACAATCCGCCCCTCCATAAAATCAAAGGCAATTTTGACAGAAAATGATTAGTGATAATATTATTATATTGAAGTGATAGACATTAACTGTTAGTCATTGTCGAAGCAAGTGGATATTATCAACCCTATCCCTGTAACATTATTTATTATTCTGTCAATGGATCGTCCATTCCATTTGATCATGAGAAGGAATTTGAAGAGGCGTTCCTGTTCATAGTCAAAATTTTATTGAAATTTGATGATTTCCACTAAATTCGCGATATCATATTGAAAGTTGCCCCAAAATTATGCTTAAATTATCGTTTCTCAAATTTACTCTCGCAAACAATAGTTATTATATCATCATCATCATCAGCCTGTCGATATCGACAATCCACTGCTGAATATAGGCCTCTTCCATCAAATGGACGGGGGTTGGCATTAAGTCACCACGCTTGCCAGACGGATTGGTGACTAGGAATCAGATTATAGCCGGTCAAATATCAATGCAGGGACTCGGACTCGAACCCGGGACTCCTGCTTAGAAGGCTAGTGTCTTTAAGCTCTCGGCTAATCCGATTCCCAGTTATTATATACCCATGCCTATATGGGGCAATTCACATGAAATTTTCAATTTTTTCCCCGACCAATTTTAATTTTCCTACAATTGTGATATGTTTTTCTAGTAAAAAAAAACAATCGATACGTAGGAATTTCTGTTTTTATTTTTTGTATCCTCACTTTTATACGTTTTACGGAATATTGAATTTTCATTTTTTACCAATTTCTGGCTTTTTTTCCATCAGAATAAGTCTAAAACTGTTCTACAAAAATTACTCATATAACGGTAAATCACTCGTATCCATAATAAGCATTAATTAACAGGAATAGCAGGATTGGACAAAAATTAAAAACAGAGTTTTTCTTGAATGGGCCAGACGTTTCGTCGATTAATTTCGCTGAGGAAGTCGAAATTAATCGACGAAACGTCTGGCCTATTCAATTAAAAGCTCTGTTTTTAATTTTTGTCCAATTTCCTGCTATTCCTGTTAATTAATTACTCTTATAATTTCTATCAGTTTTTAACTTAAATTCAAAAAAAGAAAATAATATAAAATAATTAAAATCGTCCAATTTGAAAACATATCATATAAAAGTTGTTTTCACATTTTCCGAGGGGTGAACTATCTATGCTACCTAATATCGTGTACACCTACTTCCACTTCCACTTTCATTTCCAAGTAAAAGACAATAGATGAAGGGCGATTATCTAATAATGAATTCCAAAATAATTTCACATAATTCCAAAGACGGTGTACACCTAAATTCCAATCGCAGTTCTTCCCTCGACATTTTCTTAGAAAAAACGAATTTTTCTATATCAGGCCGATTTTCCATTTTCAATTTTTTTTTTAATTTTATGTATTTTTGCGAAAACTAGTGCATGAACAAGTTGGGGTTATATTTTTAGAGAATTAATAGCTATATCAAGTTCCAAAAATGATAAAAATCAAAGTAAATTAATGAGTATTACTTTATATAATCAATTTTATAATATACTCGTAATTCCAATTTTATAAGGTATATATAGATGCAGGGTGGGCATAGAGCCATGATAAAGAAAAATATTTTTTTGACTAATTAGAAATTGAAAAAAAAGAAATGAAATTTTGGCATAAGTTAGTTTCATTATTAAGGTTTATGGAAAAAAAAATATTTTGAGTTTATGTCTGTTACTTAAAACCAAAAAAGAAATTTTTCGCAACCCTATCAAATGGTAACTTTCACCCTACTGGGCAGGACAAATTGGCCACTTGGTGTTTGACTGCATTTTAAAGAATATAAATGTGTATTTTCTAACATGAAAGCAATATTATCATTCATCACAAAAACTTATTTTCTAACTTAAATTGTTCAAATCAATTAATTGTTCGATTATTCAAAAATTATTAGCATTTGCTAGCACCTTTTCTGAATTTATTTACCCGTGGCCACTGTGCCCTCTTTGACGCCATATTACGTAAATGTGCGTCTCTGAGGGTTAAACAGATAACCTCTAGCTCTTACGTCGACATATACATTTAAAGCTTCAATCAAATTGTTTTAAGGGGTTACTGCTAATCATATGTAGGTATTAGGAACTTGTATTTCGTTATAATAATTATTGACATAGGCTTATCTTACATCAGTGTTCTTCAACCTTTGACATCCTGCGGAACCCTTTTTGAGAGAATTTTTTATGCAACCGTTCGTTCAATAGCACACCCAGATTTGATTTTTTTTTTTGTTGGGGGGGGGGGTGTCGTATTACATATTACATGTTATGAACAAGGTGCGTCTCTGCCTTTGTTATAAAAACTTTAAATAAGATATAATTTTGCATTTATTCAAACAAAAAGATCTCTCTAGTTGTGAACCCGGGTTAATGTTCGAATTTTAGCATTGACTCGCGGAACCCCTAAAGCGTTTGAGTGGAACCCTAAGGTTCCGCGGAACACAGTTTGAAGAACTCTGCCTTACACTAACACGTTGAAAAACACGAAATTCTTGAATAATATCCAAACAAGTGATCAGAACAGTTCCGAACTTCAGTATGACAATGATAGCGAACTAGCGGAATAATTGATGCGTTTGCCTTTTCTTGGCAGCATCGTAGGAGAAAAAATAGCTTGTAGCCACTTTACCCGCAGTGGCCACTATGCCCAATTGCCCACCCTTCTCCTATAGGCCCAATAAAATTTTAATGAAATATTTTTTTCATTTTATTTTTATTAATAATCAACAGAGCGTTTATGTGTTAAATGAATAATAATATTTCATTATTATCAAAGTTTCATTTTTTCCTCCAATTTACAATATGGAATTATTAATTCAACAAGCTGCGAAGCCCGCTTTCGGCGGGCATCTTGCTGCCCATGAACCTTCTTGATTTTTTGACCCTAAGCATTCGTGGGTTTTAAAATAATAATTTAAATTTTCTAATTTTAATAAATTTGACATAAACTATTTGTGGGTTTTAAATGAGTGGCTCGCAACGGACAGTTAAGCTCTTAATAATAGAAGATTATTTTTAATTTAAAATTTGGGGAAAAGGGTCAATTTTTATTTGCACCCAGAATTATATTAAATTGAAATCAAATTTTATTTATTTTTTTGCCATCGTTTTGAACTGCTCCAGCCATTATATCAAGGCATATGCCAGACAATAAAGTTTTTTGTTTTTTGTGCCAGTATCGATATTACATCAGGAAAGATTCTAGAAATCCATCTTGAATCTATATCGAAAAATACAGCAGTTCCATCAAAATGTAAACCAGTCTTTATTTTGGATAAAAAAATTAATAATCTATTTTCAAGATTAGCTTTTTGAAATTAGACTGGTGCTACCATATCCACCAATAATATTATATATATTTTTCGGCAAAATATAATTACTTGAGAATTTATTTATTTAAATTAGAGATATGTGTGAAGTAAGAATTATACGATGGGCATTTAACAGCAAAGAAGAAATAGAAGAAACTAATAATATTGCTAGTGTAAGATTCCACATTGAAAGATGTATTGCAAGAATCAAAATATACAGCATTCTGAATAAAATAACTATTGATCCTCTACCATATCATTGACGATATACTTCATATATGCCGTGTGTTAGTAAACTTACAAAAAAACCTTTTTTTACACAAGTATAAAAGAAATAAAATTATATTTAATTATTTAAATAATCTGATGTGGCCATCCACATGACTTTACCATACACCTGGCCCCTCTCTTATATTTAATACCAGCTGACGACCCTCCCCCGCCCATGGAATGGTTTGTTTTATTGCATTTGTAGTTTTCGGAGCTTACAGATTATGTATATAAAATTTGTTTGAGTTTGGTCCAAGGGACTAGATTTTTCTTTATATTCACACTAGTTTTCGAGATAGAGGGTACACAAAATTTGGTAACGTACGTAAATACTAATTAACAGATATTTTGAGAAAATAATTAATATCTCGAAAAATATAGTTTTTTCGATGTTTACTCATTAGGGCTTTTGTGTAGTCCAAAATGCCATGGCTTTGCTCAATTTTTTAATCAAAATAGTTTAAGCCGTTTTTTAGATATTTCAGAAAAAACGAAGCAAAAAAATACTTTTTTCATGCACGATTACAATACTTGACCATAATCTGTATGATATAATGGAGTATTAATCACCTGAAACCTTATAGAATCGTCGACAGAAGCACCACCAGTCCCCATAGTCCGTTTCTCTATAGTATAGAAAAGGTAGATAGATACTAAATTATGACAGTCCAAACTAGTCTTTACATAAAAAAATATATATATATATTTTTTTTTTGCAATATAAATAAAATATATCTTGTTATTTTGAAATTTTCTTTAAATATGCTAAATCTCAGAACGATTATATATCCATTTATTTGGATGTCCGACTCAGTGAGCTGATTTTTGGTCCCTGATTTTAAAATGCAATTGCGATCGCCTTTCGAGTGGGGGAGTGGGACGGTGGAGGCCCGCAGGGGGTCGGAAAAGATCAAATAATTCAACTGCTCATCGGCCGGACGCTCTTCGCTCTTCTCAAGGGGAATTTAATTTTAGCATACGATTTCACCATCAAACTGATGATATGGGTGATTTATCTCGTCTTTCTTTTGTTTTCAATCTTCTTTGAATTTTGAATAAATCAAAAGAATTAAGCATTGGAAGTTACATTTGCAACCAAAATTAAATTTTTCCAATAAATGTAAAGTCTTTTTGTTGAATTCAACTTCTTGAGAAATTGACTCAATTTATTGCGTTGTTTATTATAAATAAATAGTACCTGGAGGACCAATCTTTGCTCGGCAATTTTTTTGTTTTACTTAAAAGTGATGTATTAATATTATTTTTAATTTTAATTTCAGATAAAAAAGTCGATTTTTATTTGCAGTCAGAATTAAATAAATTAAATTGATATAAAATTGAATTCTTTTGGCAATGTTTCGACCCTCTCCGACCATCATCAAGGCATCACTGTGCCCAAAGTTTTGACTTAAGTGCAATTAAAAATATTATTAATATACAGGGTGGTCACACAAGGTTTTCCTGGAAATTTTTTTTCACCGTATCTTCCGTGAGGACCCCATTATAGGTGCCAATTGGCTAGAAAATTAAACAAATGGCAAAATTTCATCTTAATTGAAAAATGCTAACCCATGGCTCATTGAGGTTGAAGTTTTGAAAATGCAATTTTTTCAAGAAATCGCAGTTTTTCCTTTATCAACTCAAAACTACTCTTCTTAAATGATGATGATAATAGGGATGTAAAAACAGCCCTCAGTCTCGAAGAAGTAGATTATTTACTGGACAAAGAAGTTGAATTTTTTTTTCCTCCAATTTTTTTAAGAGATTTGAAATTGATTAGAATTTTTAAAGTACTGATACCGATGTATGTTGTGAAAATCAACATTATCTAAAAGCCAAAAAAATATGATTATCGAATTAAATTAACTTACCTATATTATTATAAATTATTTAATGATCAATAATGAACGGTTTGAATGGTTAAAGTTGTCAATGACACAACTGAAAGGCAAATAAAATTAATCGAAGACTTCAATTTCTTTTTGACTAAAGACGAAGAACAACGACACTTTCAGTTATAAGTTGTATCTGGATTTTGTCAATTTTTTACTGATTCTTCAAAAGCCACCTTATATATTCTATTACTACTTTAGTGTGATAATTATTGTAAATAATAATAATTCTTCCTTTATAAGACTTTTTTTTTATAACCCAACTTCGAATAATAAAATGCATTTGAACATTATATGTTCGTCATTTTTATACCTTCTTTGTTCTATTTTTCAATTTGCGTTTTGCTACATTTACTTTTGATAATATTTTCAACTAAACTTTTATTGTACAAAATGATAATAAAAAAACAAAATCCGGAAATCAGATGTAATTTAATGTTGCTATTATTTTAAGCTTTTGCTTAAAAAGTCACTTTTGAAGAATTGGATCATGTCCTGTCTTGGAAAATGCTGGATATCTTCAAAGTTAAAAGTTTTAACAAAAGAGTAGCCTAAGTAAAACTACAAGGCAACAAAATTTTCGATAAAATAAGACAAGAATCAGGTTTTTAGGACGAGTAGTTTTCATTTTATGAAAGAAAAACTGCGATTTTTTGCAACAAATCTCAGTTTTTCAACTTCAACTTCAACGAGGCACGGGTTTTTCTATTAAAATGAAACTTTGCCAATCTCATTTTCTAGCCAATTGGCAGCTTGGTATAATGGAGTACACAAGGGAAAAATTCGAAGATTTATTTCTTGCCACCACCCTAATGTGGAATTTCCTTCGTTGATCTTTAAACCCTGAAGGAGGTGGGACGATCCTTCGTATTGTCAAATTTTCTAAGAGAATGAACTTCTTTTATTTCAAATTTGTGGTTTTCATTATCCTTGAGCTGCCTTTGCATCAATTCAGCATTGAGTTCTTCTACCACAACCTCTTCAAAAGAAAATACCCCTAATTAATTATTTTTCATTATTTTAATAACTGAATTTTAAAATAAAGAAAAAAATTATTTAATAAAAAAATTGAAAAAAATGAATTATAAGCATTTATTGACACACCCACCTGTAAATAATTACTTTAATTAAGGAAAAATCTATCAAATTCAATTTACCCGAAATTGAGACTCTGACAGATAGACTGTGGACTCGAAAAACCCCTAATCCATCATTCATTGAAATCTATTCTATATAAATAAATAAATAAATAAATAAATATATATATATATATATATATATATATATATATATATATATATATTGGTTTAGTCTGCTTGCCCAGCGTACTGGGTAAACATTTCATGTTGGCATGTAATCGGAAGTACAAGATGCGATATAGATATTTCATTTATCGTAAATTGATATTTTTAAGGGTGGTTCAAACGTTAAGGTTATTTTAACTATCACACAAGTTTAATGCATGCAGTTAAATAATAACTAGAAAATGTATAACTTTTTTCAAGAAGAAATCAATGAGGGTGTCTTTTTCGTGATAAGTGAAATTGACTCATAAATCATAAAGTACCCTGAATTTTCATTTTTATTTTTTAGTGAAACATTTCGATGATAAGTAACTCCAATCGTATATAGTTGTTTGACTGTTTGTGAATGATACAAAAATTATTTTTTATAGAATTCTACAAAAAACAAATACACTCGAAAAAAAACTGATCAAATTTTCAAAATTTTTATACAAATTTGCACAAAAACCAATAAGTAAATTTATTTTATATCTGCTCTTTATTTTTAACCGGTTCACATGAACAAAAAGATTTACACCATACGGTTTCCGCGAACCGGTGCGAATCCGTAAGAAAGCATCCCTAAACAACACCTATATATAAATAAATAAATAAATTTAAATATAAATATATCATTTTATTTGCTAGAGATTATAGTTTCGAAGCCATCAGTGGAGCTGACGGCCAGATCTTTTTCTTATAAAATTATATTTAGTTTACCCTGGGGCAAGCACCCCTGTAAATTCAAATATTCAAATTTTTCAACTCTAATGTAATAGGTCAAAAATATATAAAAATTATCTAATTTAACTCAATGTATAGGTACTCGTTTTCGCATACATGTATAGTTAATTTCAATTTTGAAGATTTATAATGACCTAATAATTATTCTCTCTATTAATTATGCATAAATAATTATAATTTTACACATAAATTTCGCAATAACCCCCAATCACTCTTTCTATTTATTTTGTGTGCATGAGTACCTTCCGATGAAATGGCCCATTCACAACTTTTTTTGATCGTTTAATGAACTTGTAAATGAAAGATTATGGAATTTAAATCACCCTATTTTCCGATTTTGAAGATATTTTATTGGCTATGTTATTTTTGAAAAGCCGGAAGCAAATCTGAGCTGAATGCAGGGCAGGCAGGAGGGTTAAGGAAGGGAAATGTCAAGGACAGGGCCTTGAGCCATCTTGGAGAGAGGAAGCCAGGACTGGAGGATCAGGACCAGGACCAGGACCAGAACCAGGACCAGACGAGAGAGATGGCGACGTGACGTGGAAAGCGTCACGAGCTGCCTGTCATCAAGCCCTCATCCTGTCTGGCCAATTGGGAATTGAGGAACCAACTCAATTCATACTTTTGACAATGAGCATATCGCGGCTTGTTCTGGAGCTTCCTCGAGTACGTTAGCTGCCATTTCCATGGGTCAAGTTGAAACAACCTGGTTCTTTTCTCCCCATTCAGAAAACAAACAAAGCTTCTAGCTATTTCAGATCCGGTGAACGTTTCTTGTCTTGCTGGCTTCAGAGTATCGCTCCATCTCAACAGACACCCCTTCAATTTGAAACTAAGCCATTGCCTAAATAACAATCCATTGTTATTGACCATTTTATAGATTATGTCTATAAAATTAATTGTGCATCGACTTCACGGACTTAAAATCTCTTTCGAAAAATATTTCTCTATTTCTTAATAAATATGAAATTTAAATAGCTTGGTGCGTACTGGCTACTGGATATGTTAATTTTTAGAGGAGGATGAATAAAATTCAATTGCTTCTTTCCAGTAATTCTTTATTAATTCAAGTGGTTAATCCAAATAATTCGAGAGCACCACAGCATCTCTTCCTCACCAATCAACCGACTCCATCAGCTTGCACAAATCAAGGAAAAACTTACCAAATACATTATATACATATATACAATCTTAGAGTATATGATGACAACCATATTTATTAACATTCAATATTTTAACAAAGTCTGAACTTATTTATTGAGACTTCGTTTGGTGAGATAGTCGTTCCGGCTGAGGAAGAAATGCGGTATTGGTCTCGAAATATTTGGATTAACCACTTGAATTAATAAAAAAATTACTGGAAAGAAGCAATTGAATCTTATTCATCCTCCTTAAAATAATAATAATAATAATAATAATAATAATCAATTTATATTTTTTTGCAACGAAATTTTCTCTGGAGTGAGACGGACTGGTAGAAATTTTAATTGAATGTAATGGAAGGCAGCCCAGGTGTAGTAAGGAAAGAAAAAATTAACACATATCAAATAAGGTGTAATTTATTGGAATCCTTCCTCTTTTCCTTTCAAACCGACGTTTCGGAGGATTTTTCCCTCCTTCTTCAGGGTCTACAAACCAATATTACAAAATTATAAAAACGGGGTTGGTCATCATTCATTTCAACAATAAAATAATACAATTATAAATACAATGTAAACAGCCATATTATCAATAGAAAAAAATATATAATTTACTCACTTCAAAGGGTCAATCAATGAAAAATGTTTCCGATAATCGGGAGTGAGCGAGCACTTTGAAGAGTTGTATCCTCGACGTAACAATGAATGGGATTTGAAGTTGGAACGATTGTTGCAGCTTGCAAGAATGATCAAATAAATTCGTAAAGCATAAATGGATCAATATTGCAACTGTAGGTATTCCTAAATGAGCAATATTTTTTAAAGTAGATGTTACATTATGCATTAGATTGTTTCTTATTTATACCTGTAACATATCTACTCTTATTAAACGAGCAAAAATTGTTTTGTATATATATATATATATATATATATATTTGTTTATATCTTAGTTCTATTTTGAAAACGGCTCTACCGATTTTGATGAAACCAACTCTATTAACAAGTTTTGAGGATGAGAAAACAACAATCTGGCTAGGTCTGGACCTCGACAAATTTCATCTTAATTGATCTTTTCTTAATTTAAGTAATTATTTATAGATAAAAATCTCAATAAAAAAAGTTTGTTTACATTTTTTCAATTATCTTTTATTTATTAATTGTTTTTTTTTTAATTTTAAAACTCACTAATTGGTTATAACAAACATTATTATATTATATTAAAATTAGGAATTTTTTGTTTGCTTTTAAATAACAGGTGTCTAAATCATAATAAAACAGTTGTGTTTACAAATAAAGTGGTTGAAGTGTCTTTTTATTTATATAACTTGGAAACAAATCTTATTTAATTTTATGTTTTTATTTCAGATCCTATACGATTTTTTTTTATTATTATTTTCCTATTTATTTTTTTATAATGTTTATCAATATGAACGAATGTGGGCAAATTGGTGTACGAGTAAACAAATATACACCTAATATGTAGACCATTAGAAAGCTAGAAATTCAAAAACTGGATGGGGCGTGGGTGGGTGTGGGAGGTGCAGTAGGTGGAGGTGCAGTTGTGGGGGGATACGGGGGTGGGAGGCGCGGTTGGGGTGGGGGTATAGTGGTGGGGGCGAGGTGTGTGGTTTCGGGAGGGGATGGGGGGGGGGGGTCAGGGGCTCCAGGTACTATATATATATATATTTAAATTTAAATAGTAGTACGCCTCTCCTCCACATCTGTTCCCTTAAAAAAAAAAACAAAACAAAAAAAAAATGGAAAAAATTAGATTCGATTGGGCACCAGTAAAGATAATTGAAAAGATTTTGTTTCGTCGAGGGTAGTAGAGTTGTATATTTAATCTATTAAAAAATAATATAATATGTACAAGTAGTTAGCTAATTATTTGAATGAGACAGAGTGGTTGGCTTCCACTCAACTAGCTCCGGTCCGTTTCCCGAGCGCGCCTGTTGCTCTGCAACCAGAACAACCAGCTTGATTTCCGATTCGGTCACTCCACTAGCACCACTTCACTTGAGCTGTTAACCATTTCTATAACGGCCTAAAGAAACATTTAACTCCAATTGGAGATTTTAAAGCTACTACGATATTTCAGATAGTCAATTCTATATATTTCAGAAAATTAAACGTTAGCTTTAATTGTTATTTTTAAGTAAATGAACCGCGCATGTCAAATAATGTATTAAATATTCTGACAATTAATTCAACTTATCTAGAAATTATTTTATTATTTTGTAAAATGGGGGAAATTAAATTGAATCCTGTCAGGCAGTGGCGCAACCACGGGGAAGGGGGGAATGAAAGTAAAAGTAAAAATGAATAGGATGACGTGTTCTGATGTGGCCATCCACTTGACTTTACCATACAACCTGGCCCCCTCACTTTATATTTAATAAAATTATTTATAATAATGTAGGGAGAGGGGATAGTTTTTGCATTTTTAGACCATTTTGCCTTCAACCAAAATATTCATTTAATTTTTGATTAAGTCTCATCCCCAATTCTTTTTATATTTAACGTAAAATTTTGAAGAATTTATTTGTTCTCCATGGAAAAGTACTTAATGGATAATTCCTAAACTTTCACAATGACACTTTGTTTTATTTTGTTTTAAACAAATATTTTAAGAGTAAGAGCAACTTAAATTTGCTCTAGAACTGCTTAACTATTGGAGCTCTCTGAGTCATTTTCGACTTGCATTTATTTTTGTTTTTGAAGCAATTTACTAATACTCCTATTATTTTTAATTTTAAATTCAAGTAAAAATGTCAATTTTCATTTGCACCCTGAATTAAATCAAATTGAAATAAAATATTTATATATTTTTTCCATTTTTTGACCCATTCCGGTCATCATAAGGCATCACTGTGCACAAAGTTTTCAACTTAATTGCAATTACAAATAATACGGAGGTTTTTTGTTGGCGTTTGTATACCTTGAGAAAGGAGAGACGATCCTCCGAATCGTTTGGTTTTTAATAGAATCAAAATGACTTTCTAATAAATTCTTTTATTATGAATTCGAGGTTTTCATTATCATTGGGCTTCCTTTCCATCAATTCCGCATTGTGTTCTACTATTTTCATTAGAAAATACCTCTAATTAATAAATTAATTAAATTTTCTAATTTTGATTTATAATAATATCTGTAATGAACTATTAGTGGGTTTTAAATTTGAAAAAATCAATTAATTAATCAAAAAAAAATTTTAATTCAACATTTTTATGGATACAATTGTGATTTTTTTGTGGAAATTATGGACGATCTCTTTGAAATTGATCATTCAGATATAGGGTCAGATTAAAAATGAAGAAGATAAGAATTTCTTAATGGTTCAGGGCCAAAAAGAACGACCGGGCTCAATGCCATCCAGAGCTTCTTAAACTTTTTTTCACTAACGACCCCTTTTTTTCGAGAAATTTTTACACCACGGCCAAGAATCTAATTTTTTAAAATAGATAGACATATCAAACATTCATTAATATGATAACAAGTTATAAAAATCAACAAAACATTTCTTTTGTATTTTTACTTTGGTATACTTAAAGTCATTTATCAAAAACGAAAATATTATATCACACGAATGAGACGGATGTGCTTGCTTGTCTGTTTTAAATAAAAAATTAAATCTTAGCTGAATATCTGATAGGGCAGGACGTAAAGTATCTTCAATTTTTGCCAGAGTTGATGGTCATTTTGTTTTTAGATTTGTCACTGCTGAGAATGCAAATGAAAAAGTACCTACATTGTACAAAATAGCAAAAATCTGTTTAGAGCCATTTCAGAAATTCTCTTCTGATTCCAAGTTACAATTCACTTAACGATGTTTTCGAAAAGTTTCTTTTAAATATGTGTCAGTTGAATTCAAATTCGGCAAACTCTCTTTATGAAACCAACTTAGTTGTTCGTATGGAAATTTGAAAAGAAGTATCTCTGAAACCGTATTTTCTGATACTTCAGATGATCAGTTATTAAAACTTTTATAAAAGTTTTTGATAAGGTAATTTTCAACAATAAAATCATTAGTAACTCTAAGAAAACATTTTAAAACTTATTCTTTCACATGTTAATTTTATTGATGAAAGTTGACAATTTTAGGTTTGAAAAGAATATATGTTACAATGGTTTAATTATGCTTTTGACTGAATTTATTTTTTATTATTCATTATTCTATATATTTTTAATATTATACGTCCTATATATTATAATGTTATCCTCAGAAAATTATACCATAGCCATATTTTTAAAGATCCTTATAATCAGTTAGGTGACCCTTAAGGTATAATAATAAAACTAAGATACGAGGTAGGTTTCACAAAAAAGAAATAAAACAAAATTGAGTTTTTGAATTCGATATATTTCGGGGGTTAGCTTAGGGTAGTTGTTTCACGACAATACTAGCAAAAAGTTAATGCTAGAGTATATAGAACAGACAATAAGGATTCATAATTCATAAGCCCAAATCTTTTTGCTGTTTATGTACCGATTCTAGCCAATCCCGTGCTCGTTTGACAAATCTGGCACCATTGTAAGAGATTGAATATTTTTATATTAAAATGACAGATAAAATACATTTTAAAGGTCGATTTATTTCTATAAAAATCGTTTTGTTATTTTTTAACAAATGTAATCAACGCCTACGTTACACCTTATGAAAATTCTAATTTTGCAAAAATCTAGCGCATGCGCGCTTTATACATCTTCGCTGGTTAAATAAATGCGCTGTTGCCAAATTGTTTTTAGTGTAAATTTTTTTTTATATATTTTTCATTATTTATTCATTATTATCTCAGAAACTGTGTTGTAACTATGAATCACAATTGTCTTAAAATATGTATTGGTTATTGTTTAATGTTGGTTTAGTTTTTTATAAAAATGGTAAGAAGGGTTTCTTAATTGTAATTAAATATGTATGTAAATTTTCCGATATCTCGAATAGTGTAATGTATAAGAGTCTGAAAAACTCTATTTTTGAAATTTAATATCTCCGGAACTATATTGTTAATAAATTTTGTTTTGCCACCAATCGATGCAGAAGTATTTAAATAATAATCTGTCTAAATTTCAAAAATTCTTCTCTTTGCTCATCTCCAATATTTATAATTGCCGTCTGGTTTTGATATAGATTGTAGATTAGTCTTCTCTCCTGAATTTTATTCCCGCCTGTTTTAAGATTTTAAACATAATTTCCCAATTGACGTTATCGAATGCTTTTTCTAGGTCTATGAATCCGATGTAGACAGATTCTTCCCTGATAAAAGCCCTTTCTATTATTAGTCTAAGAGAGAGAATTGCTTCTCGGGTGCCTCTGTTTCTTCTAAAGCCGAACTGGTCTTCCCCCAGATTTTCTTCAACTCTTTGTTCTATTCTTCTTTGGATTATTTTGGTTAGGATTTTGGAGGCATGTGAGGTTAGGCTAATGGTCCTGAAATTTTCACATTTATCCGCGCCTGTCTTTTTGGGAAGTGTGACTATTTTGTTTTTTGGAAATCATTTGGGATGATTCCCAATTTATAGATTTTGCTAATTAGTTCAAAAAGTTTGTCACGTGCCTTTTCTCCAGAGTTCTTTAGGATTTTAGCTTGTACATTGTCTATTCCGGGTGCTCTATTATTTTTTAGTTCCTTCAGAGCTGTCTCGAATTCTGACCTGAGTATGGGGTCTCCTAATTCGTTTTCGTCCACAGATTCTTCTTCTTCTATTGGGTTCATTGTTTTTTCTTCTCCATAGAGTTCTTCTAGATATTCCTTCCATCTATTTGCCTGTTTGTTTTCGTTTAGAATAATGTGGCCTCCTTCATCTCTTATGTTCTTGCTTTTTGCCTTGTCTTCTTGAAAATTTCTTTTTATTACCCTATAGGCTACATCAACTTTTCCCAATACTAGATTTTCGTTGACTTCTTTACATTTTTCTTGAATCATTTTTTCTTTTGCTTTTCTACATTCTCTTATAACTTTCCATCTTAATTTCTTATATGTTTCTTTCCCTTCTTCGTCTTTTCTGTTCTTAAATTTTCTTCGTTCGTCAATTAAATGTTATTATTTAATAATAAATCAATTCTATTTTAGAATTAACAATAACTTTTATTCAAATTCAAAGATTTTCAATTTATTAGTAATTTATATATAAGCCATTTATGATGAGAAAAGAGTTTGGTCAATCGCCGATAGATGGCACTGGCAAGCTGTCTTCAGCTCGCTCGAAGCTCCGGCGAGAAATGAAAAAAAATCTTTAGGACCAAAGAATACCCTCAGAAAGTCGATAGTGAACCATCTAGAATTTAGATATTTTGATTAAGGTTTTGAATATACTTGTTCTTAGCATCTGAGTATATTTATAGTAAGATATGGAAACATAATAAAAATACATTTTCTATTATATTGTGCACGACTTTCTCATTCTTTAAAATCACCCGTCCAGTTTTATTGGATACGCCAGGCATATAGCCTAGTATAGTGTTCAAACATTTTCAATTTTTTTTTCCTATTTTGTTCAAAAATATCTGGAACGTGGAGAAAAAATCATTTTCAACTATGATTTTTTTCTGACTGTGTGTCTGCATTCAGATACCCATGATAACTTAATAACGAAAAATCCTAGAAAGTCACGTTTTTGTACTGAAATGTTTGTATTTCCAATATAGAGAACTGATTGGATTTTGGGATTTCTACTTTCAGATCTTCCGGTTAAAAAATAGAAAATTATTAACAAAATTTCCATTTTAAAATATTTTTTTGTGATTTTAATTCGTTTCTATAGTAATATTTAACAAACAATCGAACAGTTGTATTTTACATTATTCACCAAAACTGCAAACAGAGTAACAAACAAAAAGTTCCACCTTTTCCTCAAATTCTCCTTACAAATTAGACCCAAAAAGCCAGAGATTTAATTTAATAAAAATCTTGTTGAATTACCTCTATCCTAAGCTAAACTCAAAGTTAAAATTTAATTGATCTACCAGTTATACCATTGCTATACATATAAGTTGTACAAGTTTTTCAACTATCAATTCTCCTCCATTAATTACAAACAACTTGTCATTCGACTAACTGTGCGATCATCAGAAGAAAGAGTATCTCACTCCCATTTCGGATAAACAATAGTCTATTCAAACTAAACCTTTATTTAATTTTTTGTTGTTTTATCAAAAGGCTTTCCATAGGTTCCGATTTAACTAGGACTGTCCCATTTTAAAACGAATGATTCCGGTGTCCCGATTATTTGAGAAACATTTAAAGGTGCCGAATATAAACAAAATCAAAAAGTGCAGCCTCAGCAAAGTTAATTGTGAAGGAAATTGTAGTGAATTTTTCTACGCGAGTAAAAATAACATATAATTTTTAAATAAAGTCATATTAGTGATAAATATTAATAACTTTTTGATAATAAGTTATGTTCAGTTAAGAATAATTAAAAATGATTACTATATAATTATTGTTTTTATTATCAATCACGTCTTTTTTAATTATAAGTACTTAGATAAAAGTAGGCGCTCACTTTCCCGGTTTGAGAAAATAATGTTATGAAAAGTCTATGTACGGTATATGAATAAATATCTTTAAAGTCTCTTATTTTTGATCCAAATAAAATTTACTTTAAAGTAATTAACATTTGTTGGATAAGAAATTAAAGGATTAATTCGATTATGTTGGAGGGGGATTCCCGACCGAGCCTCCGT
>JALMQS010000074.1:4586205-4643238 GCA_024734495.1 Forficula auricularia | reverse complement strand
CTTGCGACCCAGCCTCTCGATATAACAGTACAAAAGCATTACAAGTGAGAAAGAACTCATGTTATTTTATCGATTTAATCTATCCAGAGGTTCACAGTATCTGTCTAATATAAGAAAATACCATTTTGATTAAGAATTTTTTTAGTTTAAAAGATATTGTATGAAAAGATTCAATTTCTTCTGTCCGGGAGTGAATCAACTAGAAATGGTCAACAGTTTTATTTCTTTTACTCATTAGTTATTTATTCAAAACTATTGAAATTTCATATCTGTTTTTTATTTTCATTTATAATTTATATTAAACAATGATTATTACGAAATTCAAATTTTAAAGGGTAGTCTATTTGAAGTCCAATTTGAAAAAACGGTAATAACTCTGTTGAAATTTTTTTTAAAAATATGAAATTAATAAATATTATAAAACAATTCATTATTAATCATGTACTTCAATTTTGAACGAAATCGTTTCAGTACTTTTTGAGAAAATGATCAAAAACTATCTGAGCCGTCTCAAAAACGATCCTTTTTGAAGGCACGAGATCTGTTTAAAAAAAGTTGAAAAAGTTATATGAAACGAAATATTGACTTGTGACATGGAGGTGAATTTTAAAATGTTTCTAAAACGGGCTTTCATAGACGGTTTTCTGGGTTTTTGACGATTTTCTCAAAAAGTACTGAAGCGATTTCGTTCAAAATTGAACTATATGATTAATAATTAATTGTTTTATATTATCTTTTAATTAAATAATTTTTAAAATAATTTTAACGGAGTTATTAGCGTTTTTTTAAATTGGACTTCAAATAAACTACCGTTTAAAACTCAAATTTCCTAATAATAATAATTTCATATAAAACATAAATGAATTGAACACACAGATATGAAATTTCAATAAATTTAAATAAATATCTAATGAGAAAAAAAATAAAACTTTTTACCATTTCTAGTTGATTCGATCCTGGAGTGAAGAAATTGAATGTTTTCATAAAATTTCTTTTAAACTACGAAATTATTTACCATAATACTATTTTCTTTTATTAGACTGATACTGTGAATCTCCAGGTTGATTAAATCGAAAAAATAAGATCGATTTCTTTCTCATTCATAATTCTTTTCGAAATGTTGTGTCGAGATCAGAGACACATTATTTGTTATTGATTAATAAAGTCCATTCGATCTACAATATTGGAATCTCTCTTTTGACTCGTAAACTATTGATTTTAGCCATTTCCCTTATATGAACTTTTCTGTTGGAAATTAAGTTTTGTTTAATAAAGCTCATTTTATAAATTTGTGTAACTCAAAGGGTTAGGCACTAATGGTGAAATTTAAGACGAAAGTAGGATAAATATTGCTCTAACGCCCTAGGTAATTTACATATAAAAAAATTCTAATGAAGAAACATATTGATAATTTAATTTACTAAAAGAAAATTCATTATTTATAATTAGCTCAGATGACTATTTAAATATCTACAGTAGAGAGGATTAAACATTCAAAATTAAATAATATTTTCGCAGAAAAGTAAACCATTTTTTACAAAACTAGCCCCTATAGATTAAATGTGAAATTTTTTATTTAAATCCGTCTCCTCAACCAAATTTCATATTTTTTGATGTAAAAAATTACCTTGCCAATTCATTGGGCTTGACTTTTATATTGATAAATATTTACATTTACATAACTCGTATATAATATTTATTAATTTCATATTTTTTAAAAAATTTTCAACGGAGTTATTAGTATTTTTTCAAATTACACTTCAAATAAACTACCATTTAAAATGCAAATTTCCTAATAATAATTACTTGATATAAAACATAAATCAAAATAACACACAGATATGAAATTTAAATAGATTTGAATAACTTATGAGGAGGATTTTCTAGGTTAAGTTTCACAAAAGGAATCCTTTTTGTGAAACTTAACCTAGAAAATCCTCCTCATAAGTTATTTATAATGTTTCACCTAGAACCGACACCTAAATCCTTAAAAATTATTAGATTTGAATAATTGAAAAGTTTATATTTATATATAGATTTGAATAAATATCTAATTAGAAAAAAAATTAATCTTCAAAAATGTATCACTAACAATTATTTTGAAATTTATCGACACTAGAATTAATCCACAAAGAGAATTAAAGAGGTTGTCCTCTGCTTGATGCAAATAAACATACACACATATATATCGAGATGATATATCTCTATATATATATATATATATATATATATTATTATTTATTTGTTTGAGACTATAGTTTCGAAGACTTGGTCTTCATCATCAGTCTTTTTTTTTAATTATAAATGTTTTTTTCATGGATTCAATATCGTATGGATATTGAAAATGTGATGCTTAGAATTAAAAAAGGTTTTTTTTAATTCTAAGCTGCCAACCAGTGAAAGAACATCACATTTTCAATATCCATACGATATTGAATCCATAAAAAACAACATTTATAATTAAAAAAAGACTGATGATGAAGACCAAGTCTTCGAAACTATAGTCTCAAACAAATAAATAATATATATATATATACAGATATATCATCTCGAGATATATGTGTGTATGTTTATTTGCATCAAGCTGAAGGACAGCCTCTTTGTTTCTCTTTGTGAATCAACAACTCTGCTACTCTCGGCAAAACAAAAACTTTTAAACTAGAATTAATGAATGCATTTATTCAATAATATAATATAATAATAACATTCCCAAAGTAGGATATTATTTTAAGAATATATCTAAATTTGCCAATAAGTGCAATAAGCAATGCAAGTGAAGAGAGATTATTTTCACATCTCAAAAGAGTAAAAAATTATTTGAGAACTATTTTAAGACAACAAAAATTAAATAATTTATCTTAATATAAATACCTATAATTGAAAATGATGCTTTAAACGAGTTTTTTAATTATGACGATTTAATTCATCAATTCATTGAAACGAAAGTACGAAAAAATATTGTAATTACTATTATTTATGTATCATCATCATTGAGTATACAGTCTAAGACTGGTTTGATGCAACAATCCGTCTCCACTCGACTCTGTCCCCGCCAGCTGTTTAACCTCTCTAAATGTCTGGCATCCCATATCCCCAATTATTTGGTTGAAATATTCTAATCTGGTTCTTCCCCTTCCCCTTTTCTTTCCCACCTCCCCCTCCAAGATATCCCTAAGCAGTCCCCCATGTCTCAGTGTGTGCCCCATCATCTGACCTCTTCTCTTCTTCAGACTCTTCCACAAGGTTCTTCTTTCTCCGATTCTTCCAAGAACTTCTTCATTTGTAATTTTATCCATCCATTTGATATTCATCATTCTTCTGTAGCACCACATTTCGAAAGCCTCCAATCTCTTTCTCTCCGCTTTTCCAATTGTCCAGGTTTCACACCCGTACATGGCTATGCTCCATACATATGTCTTCAATAGCAACTTCCTGTTTGCTAAGCTGATTGAGGAGGAGCATAGTAGTTTTGTTTGAATTAAACCCCATTTATGTATATCGAACTTATTTTTTATGTATTTTATTTTAGCAGCAACCCTAGATCATTCGAAAAGACTTTGCCTTCCAAATTAATTCTTCCTAAGCGTTGGAATTTTCACTACTTTTTACTGACATCTTCAATATTTTCAGTTTCGTTTGTTTTCTTTTTATACATCTGCTCTTGTTTTTTTAGGCAACTCGAATCCATGAATGAATGTCTCTTTTTCCAGATGATTATTTTCTTGTGAACATTCGTCCTAGACGTTAATTAATTCCAATAAGCTTCTCCGACACTTCACTTTGGAAGATTTCATAGACATTTTATTTACCCGCTTATTGGATTAATCACTGTCAGAGGTTATTAAATATGTTTGATATCGAGGTGATGCTGCCCCTGGTCCCCTCTCGACCCTACACTTTGCATTCTGCCACCTCACAGCCCTCCAGCCCTTCACCTCCCCTGCTCGATTACCTCAACGCATTTTCCCACTTCCTTTCATCTTTACATTCAAACATTTTCATTTCGAAATCTCGGAAACTCTTGGGTAAAAATTAAATAATTTGGAACGTTTTCCTGTCTTTGAGTAATTTTTCCACCCTTCCAATTCCATCCAGAAGGCAGGACTAAGCCCATTAAAGAACATTTTAATATGTGTTTTAATGCCGAGCTAGTAATTATGTGCCTTTCTAATTTGTACACTTATTTCTCTGAACGTATTCAAAGAAGTTGCATTTTATCTTTGAATAATAATAAATCCCTTGTTCGCCCAAGGTTTGCATCCAACGTTCTGGCAATAAATTGAAATTTTCTTAAATACTGGGTGCTTAAGTCTACAAGGCGAAACGTTTTTAGAATAAATATAGCTTTCGAAGGAAAAGTCTATTCTGTTCCATTCTAGCAATAAACACTCGCTTTCGCATCCCATTTGTTTAGGGATGTGAACTTTTTACGTAATTCATATTAAAATCACCTCTATTTGTTTTTCGCTTTCCTATTGGAGATACAGGGAAGTAAAGTCCTTTATACCAAACCGTTAATACAAATTAGATATCATCTATTTTTGAATCATTTCCACTTACGATTTGAATTTATGAATGAAAAAGTTCTTCAAATATATTTTTATAGAAAGGCTCTAGAAATTTATTATTAGATAATTCAAGTTTTAGCCACATTAGAAGAAAAATCAATTTTTAGGCTCTTTTGAATAAAATTAAGTACCTATATAAAAAATGGCTTGGTAATATTATAGTGATTATGTTATCTTGAGCTGTTAACTTCATTACCTTTGCTTGGAAAAAATGACTCAGTAGACTCGAACTACCGACCATTAGCGTTAAGCCGCGTGAGGATTTGACCCGAATGAGCATACATGAGCATGTGTTTGCCCTGTTTTATATAGGCATATATTTATATAGGCATCATAAATGTGAAGATCTGAAAAGATTAATTTATTTCAAAACTGTAGACGGTAACAGTAATTTTAGCTGAATAATTATAATAATCAGAAAAATCATTCTTAAAATTCAATATATGAGATATCACTACCGAATGTTTTGATAGAAGCTTTTCTGACCCTATGCCGAGAGTCTTGTGTGTCTATTCAACCTCACCATAAAATAGACCAAAAGATTTATACAACGATCTTATTTTATAGATTTAATCTATGTGAAGATACAAGTAATAATTCTAATATAAGAAAATAGCATTTCAATTAAGAATTTTGTAGTTTAAATGAAATGTTATGGAAACATTCAGTTTCTTAGCTGGGGCATCGAGTCGAGTAGAAATGGCAAAAGGGTTTAATTTTTCCCCACCACATATTCAATTAAATCTATTGAAATTTCATATCTATGAAATATTTTATTTTATTTTTATATCAAATGGTTTGTATTTGAATATTTGAATTTTTAAGGGAAGTTTATTTGAAGTTTAATTTAAATAGACGCTAATTACACTTTGAAATGATTTTTAAAAATATGAAATTAATAAACATTACAAAACCATCGATTATTAATAAACATATTCATTTTGAACGAAATTGATTGATAGTTTTAAAGAAAATGGCAAAAAGCTAGAAAACCCTAACAAATGACTCGCTGATGCCGGGTGACTTGCGACCCATCTTCGAGATATAACAGTACAAAAGCATTATAATTGAGAAAGAAATCTATGTTATTTTATCGATTTAATCTACCTGGAGGTTCACAGTATATGTTTAATATAAGAAAATAGCATTTTAATTAAGAATTTTTTTAGTTTAAAAGAATGTGTGTTAAAAGAATCTTACTAATAATAACCGAAATGTCAAAAATCCAATATTGAATGGTTATTCCTCAAGTACTAGATGAGAATCGATCGTTATTTTTGATTTTAAGCCGATTCGTCCATGTCTTCAGCAATGGTTACCAATAATAATCGAAGCGTCAAAAATCTAATGTAAAATTGTTATTCCTCGAGTATTCTATGAGAATCGATGGCTATTTTTGATTTTAAGTCGATTTCTCCATGTCTACAGCAATGGTTACTAATAATAACCGAAATGTCAAAAATTCAATATAGAATGGTTATTCCTCAAGTACTAGATGAGAATCAATCGCTATTTTTGGTTTTTAAAAAGCCGATTCGTCCATGTCTTCAGCAATAAGTTTACCAATAATAATCGAAGCGTCAAAATCTAATGTCAAAAATTGTTATTCCTCGAGTATTCTATGAGAATCGATGGCTATTTTTGATTTTAAGTCGATTTCTCCATGTCTACAACAATGGTTACTAATAATAACCGAAATGTCAAAAATTCAATATAGAATGGTTATTCCTCAAGTACTAGATGAGAATCAATCGCTATTTTTAGTTTTAATTCGATTCTTCTATAAAGGTAACGGATAAAGAAAGAACGCAGTTGCTATGGTTACTTATAACTTTCCTCCCAAATTTAGCATTTCACGGAGAAGCCTATCCACTCTTACTTAGTTTGGTTAAATGAGTCCTATATTAAACAGATCAAATGAATAAATTTAAAATTTAAAATTTTACTTTAGAGTAAAGTACTTTAAAATATAATTTTACTAAAAGCTGTTCCAACCTTTTTGTCGGCCCCAAGGTACTTAATATTTTATATTTTATATGGAATATAAATTTTTGTTTGAATATTGAAAGTTATGTCTTATATATTATAAAGTTTTTATAACAAAGGCAGGGACGCACCATATTCATAACATTTAATATTATTATACGACACCCCCCCCTAAAATCCAATCTGGGTGTGCTAAGAAGGGTTCAGCAAAAAATTATCTCAAAAAGGTTCACGGAGATGACAAAGGTTGAAGAAAACTGACCTATACAATAATATAAATTAATTACTTATCTAATTTCATTACATATCTTAAGTTAAAATTAACACTTGAATTATTGTTGTCATATTAAAAATATAAGACGTCCGAGAATTGTTAAATTTTTGGAGTTTAATCTCTTATTATTACTAACAAAAAATTAATAAAAAGTGCCTCTTCCATGAAATTGTCTTGGATTTACTTTTTAATCTGTTAATTTAAAAACTTAAAAAATTTCCGATACCTGCTCCTTTACTGTTATTATTTTTTTGGGGTTAGGCTGCATTTACTTACTTGAAAATATATAATCACTTTCATTGAAGTGTAATGAGCAAACTCTCATTCTTGGAGTTACATCCTTTAATTTAAGAACACGTTTCCATGCTTGCACTCGGTCTATTTTTTCAAAATTTCCAAATATAATTTCGACACCAGACTTTGGAAAAGAATGGAAGATAAGATTTAAATTTTTATTTGATATACTATTAGGGTTCCATAACAAAACACAGATAAATCGAGCTATAGATTTAGAAGGAGCTGGAGAACTAAGAATTTCCATGACAATTACTTATTATTATTTAATTTTATTAAATGAATCTCATGTGTTGACATCATGCAATGCAACCTCGTTTTAGTAGTCAGTTCCCAATAGGGGTTGCATCTTCTTGCGGCAGCCCTTGTTGCAATCAATTGCATTAAAAAAAAGATGATTAATGGCAAAATATGAGTGCACTGGTAGTTTTATTTAAATTGTCTTTATTGTAACAATAAAATTTATTGCAAATCTAAAAAGTAAAATAGGCCCTTGATCAAAAAGTTTCAGTAATTTATTCATAAAATCAAAAATACAAATTTATTGATCAAAATCGATATTGTCTCCTTCAAAGTATTCCTCATCGACTGCAACGCACTCATGTCATCGTTTGATCCGATCCTCAAAACATTTTTTATATTTGGGTTTCAGTTTGGCCATCAGAGCCATCTTCTTTTTTTTCAATTTCACTTGGATGCTGAAACGCGTTACCTGGTGCGATTTTTTGAGTCGACTGAACATGAAGAAGTCGCATGGAGCCAAATCAGTCGAATTCGGTGGCTGTTGGATGGTATTCTTTTTGTTCTTGGTCAAAAAGTTGCGGATAACGATGGCATTGTTCGACCGCGCGTTACGTGATTCTCACAATCCGGTCTTTTTTGGCGTCTCAAAGCCAAATCATTAAACAAAATGTCTTGAACGGATTCATAGCGATGTTCAAGTTCGTTGCCATCTCTCCAATGGTCAATTTACAGTTTTCGGCCATCATTTCTTTGATTTTATCGACGTTTTCGTCGGTTTTAGATGTCGATTGAGTTCGTCATTCTCGACAGACTCACGAAAACTTGGGCCACATATAAAAGTTTGTTTTCGATACAGTAACACTTCTTCAACATTTTCGCACCGTTTTTAACTCAAAATTTAATACAAACTCGTTGATGCAAAGACGATTTAATTTTTAAAATCGTAAAAATCGAAAACGGCTCTTATAGTACATACCGAAAACCGAGTATAAAAAATGTTTCAAGGATTGGACCAAGCGCTGTCAAAGTGCGCTGCAGTCGATGGGGAGTACTTTGAATGGGACAGTATCGATTTTGATGAATAAATTTGTATTTTTGATTTTCTGAATAAATTCCTGAAACTTTTTGATCAAGGTAGTATTTTAACAGTTAATTTTTATAGAATGTTCTACTAAAAAAACTTTTTATTTAAAGATATATAGAATAGAATGGAAAATATTAGCGTTGGTCCTGGTGGTTTTTCCGATATACTAGAATGCTCGGGACTTTTTTTCATGTTTTTTAACAAGGGGCTTTTTCCAGGGTAGGGTTGTTTACGTTCAGCCCCCCCCCCCCCCCTCCTTTTTGTAGCCGGGCTTGGGACCGTCCTTGGCGAAGAGTGGATTGGATATGTTATGAGATCGGACTATTAAAGTATTCTAAAGAATTATGGAATGGGAGGCCATCAGGAAAAAAACATTGGGACGACCTCGATTACGGTGGAGGGATCAGGTCTCCCAGGACCTTAAGGTACTGGGAAATTATGAAGTGGAGAGCACTACTCAGGATCGAATCGTGCGGAGAAAGATAATCCCAAGACCCACCCAGGTTTGTAGAGCTGAAGAGTAAGTATGATCGGACCAAAATTGCGCCTGATCATGTCCGCTTGGTGATATTTTTCTCAGCAAAAGTTCTCTCCATACCTCACTGTTTTTTAAGAATCAGACTCTTTTTGGTTAGAAGTGTGACCCCTACCTCCTTGACATAGACGAACACCGTATTCCTTAAAATCTTAAGTCTTAAGAATTCTTAGGATTTTGATGTTTCTATATCAAGGCTCTACTATTCCGATTAGTTTGGAACAGAATAGAAAAATACAACAAAAAAAAAACAGTTTAGAAAACAATTTAACAATTTAATTGAGCAATAGACTTTGACAGTTCAACAGTTATAAATTACAAAAATGTTAATATAATTCAATTATGAAAACAAGTAGTAAGAAATACTAATTTATTTATTTATTTTATGATTTAGTAAAAGAAGATTGCACAATGGACCGGTGACTGGTTATTTTTACTAAATGTACAAATGAAAATATAAAATAAAAAAACAAAAAAGATTTCGTTGTCATAATATTTTTCGTTTTCGAATAGATCCGATCGGGTTGGCGTATCCAGACGACATCTTTTGTTGAAATTATACAATAATTTTAAACTTAAAACTTTAAATACATAATAATACAAGCTGCGACGCCCGCCTTCGGCGGGCGCCTCGCTTGCCTGGGGCTCCGTCCCCTGGATCCCCGATGTGAGAGTATGCTTTTTAAAAAATAAATAAATAATGACAAAATATTTAATTATTTTTACTTTGCACAAAATGAGAAATTCAGCAAACTAAAATAAATATTGTCAATTAGTATAACCAAAGGGTGAACCGTGACCTAAAATCGTGTACACCTACTTCCATTTCCGCTTTCATTTTCAACTAGAAGAAAATAGATTATCTAATGAATTCCAAAGTAATTCCAAATAATTCCAAAGACGGTGTACACCTAATTCCAATCGCGGTTCACCCCTCGGTATAACCTATATATATATATAATTGTCCAAATTTTAAAAATATTTTTCTGAAAATAAAAATTTATTTCATTTTTAATTGTTAATTCTGTCGCCAGAGGAAGATGTTTGATTGATTCACTCCCATCTTATTTTTTTTTTTATTAATAATTGGCCTCGGATCTTATTTCTATAATCTTTGAAAAATTTTATTTAGCCATTATAATTAAAATTAATAATTGATTATCAAATAACTATAACCTATACTACTCTCTTGATACACAAGAACAGTTGGGTGGAGGTTTCATCAAAATCAGCCAAATAGCTCAAGATTTATAAAGTTTACTGTTTTATAAATATAGAGATATAGTGAAATTGAAAATTGTTACACTGATGGTTGATAGAATAACTGTCTTCGCTATAGGTATACAAAACCGGGAAAAACTGGAAGACAAAATCATTACATTGCATAAATGGAAAAATATCATACATATTTCATTAATAGAACGTTTTTATTTTATTCATATAAATTCATAGCTGTGTATGTTAATTAAATTGTTTAACAACAATTAATTGATTAAATTAATTTTTTTATTTGTGCAAAAGCATCTTTGTAAATTTGAAAATCACAAAAAAGATAAAGAAAAAAAATAGCCTCTTATTTCTCGCAATATTATTTTTAAAGATATATTATTAAATTAAAGAATTAAATTAAAATCATTTAATAATCACTTAGAAATTAAAATTAATAATATAAAATCTAAAGAGAGAATTTAATAAGTTGAAATTGAATGAAATGCTACAATAAGAGTTAGTTCCCTATGATCAGTGGCGAAACCACAGGGGCTGGGGGGGGCCCCCCCCCACAGGACAAGAAAAAAATGAACCTAAAAGTTAAAATGAAAAAATTAACAAATGAAAATAATATTTGGTAAATTTTATTCAATATTTTGACCAGGGCCGTGGCAAGGCACGGCGCGAAGGAGCGACCGCTCCAGGCGCCGCCGCCGGTTGAAAAGAGGCGCTAAAACCACTAACTTTTACTGAGTTATAAAAATTAAGGCGTCAAAAATTTGTTGGCGACGCCCCCCCCCCCCCCCCCCAAAGCATTGGAGATCAACATTTTTTTTTTTTTTAATAACATTAAATTTTAAAATTGAAGAAAATAAAGTTCATGGGCCCCCCCCCCCCGCTTGGACAATTCGATCGCGACACACTTCCGAGATCAAAAGTAGATCTTATATACCGGCGACCGCCCCCCCCCCCCCCCCAAATCAGAGGTCTGGATCCGCGCCTGGTTCGTGCCAGGCGCCAAAACCCCTTGCCACGGCCCTGATTTTGACTATTATAATATTGTGTGTGTGTTAGCCCCCTCCATTACAAAATCCTAGTTGCGCAACTGTCTAAGATAATATTTGTAATATTTTTAAAACAACTTCCGGATAATAAAGCAACAATTTTTTTTTATGAAAAAAAATAATCAAATTTATTAAAATATCTTTAATTAGAAAATTTTTAAAACTTTAGGTCTTAACACCAACTTACTTAGGCCTATATTCATGTTAATCATATTATTTAATTATTTTGTAATTATAAAGCTTTAAAATAGTATATATTTCTTTTATATTTTTAGAGTATTTTATTTCACGATCCCTTTTCTTTAATATAATAATACCTACATATAACTTTAAAATGTAGACATAAGAGATTATTAAGAAATCATAAGTTGGTGTCATCTATTAAATCCGATGGAATGGAATATTTTTAATTATATGTCAGAGGGGATGTTTTTCACCCCCTCGGGCATCGAACCCGAGTGCCAGTAACAGCAATCCGGGCCACCTGGCTCACCTGCAGGATGCGAACCTCTCTGACATATGTACAGGCGTAAAATATTTTACTCAAAGATTGTTATCTTAATTATTATCTTATTAATTAATTAACAACCCCTCTGACATATAATTAAAAATACACCATTCCATCGGATTTAATAGATGACACCAACTTATGATTTCTTGTAAATTTGAATCTATTACCATCGGCAAATTAATATCTTTCATAAGAGATTATGTTCTATTTTTTCTACTTTTTTGTGATTTTCAAATTTATTGCTGTTATCTAATTTAATTAACCTTTACAGCTACTAGTATGAAATTACATGAATAAAATAAAAATAAAAATGGTGTTAATGAAAAATATCTATTATTTTTCCATTTATGCAATGTAAATTTTAGGGGGAAAACCCCGGCAGTTTTGAGCGTTACACTGGACCCTGCTTGACAATGGTAAATGGATAGTCTTTTCCCGGCATTGAATATAGCGTAGGCAGAGGGTGGGATACATAGTACAAAGAGAGACAGGGTATATTAATACGCAGATTTGGCTGACGACATTCAGTGGCTTGGGAATACCTACTTTTCTCCCATTATCTGCAAATGCGAGTCCATTTTTAAGATTATTTTAGTTAATTGTGTTATTATTACAAAAACTCCTGCTTGAGATTGTGATAATGATAATAAAATTAAGAAATATAAAGAAAATGTAATTTTTTTAATTTTTAACTTAACCTGACTAGCCACTGACAAGACATATGACATGTACTCATAAAGTCAAGTCTTATAATAAAAATGTCAGTGTGTTCAATAAAAGGCGATATATTATCCATATTTGAAATTCATAAATGAAGAGTTGATATTTATTCATTAATACAATAATTTATCTATACAATAATTCTCTTTTTACTATGAGTTGAACAATTTAAGTCAAGCATTTGACAGTCTAATGGAAGAAAAACCTAGCGATTTCGAGATTCATGTTGGGAATGACGTGACTTGTGCATGGGCACGAAAATGAAACCACAAGATAGGATACCTTATATGATAAGACATGATATGTATACTGATGGGATAGAGTAACTAGTGTACGTAAGTGGAAGCCTCAAAATTTAAACATTATCGTACAAACAAATCGAAAAAAAAACTAACAAAATTGAAAAATAATTACGAAAACTGTAAGAATGTATAGAAAAATGTTGATACAAATATATAATTTTTTTTCGAATGAATCACCATCATCTTCATCAGGCTTAGGCCAAAAATGCTATATTTAATTATTGTACTCAATTCAGATACTAGAACAAGGGCGTGCCCAGGATTTGAGCTAGGGGGCAGTTAATATTAGTTTCGAGGGAGAGGGGGTGCGAGTTCGAAATAAATGAATAAAGTAGAAATAAATATGTAGTGTAATATTATAAATTATTTTAAAAAAACGCCTCTATGATTTAGGGGAAATATTTTTACATGTTCAATTATTTAGTTTCCAACATAATAGACTTTATTTCTTCTTCTAAGGGGGGGGGGGGGGGCAGCTGCCGTCCACTGCCCCTAGCTGGCCACGTCCTTGTACTAGATTACATTGTACTATGTAGTTTAATATTATAAATTATTTTAAAAAGACGCCGCTATGAATTAGGGGAAATATTTTTACATGTTCTATTTTTTAGCTGCCAACATAATAGACTTTATTTCTTTTTCTAGGGGGGTGGCAGCTGCCCCCTGCCCCTAGCTGGGCACGTCCTTGTACTAGATTACATTGTAAAGTTTTCTAATTAATATAATATCAAAATTACTAATAATTTTTTCGTATTTAATAAAATAAATTTTATAAAAGTTCATTTTACCGATACTAGCAGAATTAGATTTAGATATATATAAAATCACAAGAATGTCTTCTACTGAATTCGGATTGTCATGGGTAATTTTCTTTATTATTTGTCAGAAGAGTTGTAGAGGTATCCCGAAGAAAACACACTCATGATTTTTCAAAAAAAAAAAAAAAAAAAAATGAATTCCATTTAGTTTTATTATTTATCTATTAGAAAAACTTAGAAAATTATTATAACAAACAGAATTTATGTATATAGAAAATGAAAATGATTTTAATAGCAATATTTTTTTTTAATCTCATGTAAAAAAATATTAATTATTGGAATGTTTTGAATTTTAAAATATTTTCTGAACAATCTAATATTTATTTTTGATTGTTTTCTGTACTTTAATAATTAATATCGAATTGAAAACTTTTATGTATTCTTGAAAGAAAATACTCAAATGCTATTGATATATTTCAACTTCAAAGTATCAGTATTATGGCAAATTATTGAATGCCGTTTTCAAAATATTCCACATTCCTATTCACTACCTATCTTAAATTAAAGAATAACCGAAATATACATAATAAAAATCTAATGGCTTATTTGACTTAAAAAAATCTCGCACTACGATTGGGACTACTGAGCGACAATACCTACTTTGAAATTTCTCTGCAGAAATTCTAATCAAGCATGTCCAGTACGCGCGAGTGTATTAAATCGAGTTCGCTATATATAAACAAAGAGTTATAAAATATTTTCTAATAGAAAAACGAAAAAACTTTTATAGTTATTAAGTTAAAAAAAGTAATAATTTTTAGAAATTGCTTAATTAAAGAACATTTTCCCAAATGTTTAATTTTGGTTTTAGTAATATTTTATTTTAAAATTTATTCGCCATGTTTATGGGTCGATTGTAAACGCAACGCAATTTTACCGGCTGTGAACAGTCAAATTTACATCAAGTTACACAGGTGGATATATATATATATATATATATATATCTTAAAAGTGTACTTAAAAAAATGACTTAAAACTCTATTTCACTAATCTAAAATGATATAACTAAAACATTTTATTTTCATTTTTTCCTTGTATATGAAAATTAATAAGATAATCTACTAAAAATTTAGGCTAAATAAAATTGTTTTTCAGAAATGATTTTCTAAGAAATATTTAACGATTCCACAGAAATAAAGTCTTCAAATATACATATATTGATATAGCTTAGTCGTTGTACAACATTTTAAACGATAGTGGATCGGTTGGAAATAGATAATAAAAACAATGTAGAGTTGTTTGGTCAATGCTGCGGATTCTCGAAAGCAGGATTCAGCGT
The DNA here is from genome assembly GCA_024734495.1 of Forficula auricularia. Lineage (NCBI taxonomy): Eukaryota > Metazoa > Arthropoda > Insecta > Dermaptera > Forficulidae > Forficula > Forficula auricularia. The sequence goes on along the minus strand of JALMQS010000074.1, from coordinate 4,628,351 downwards.
TTCCATTGTCTTTGGCTTGCCGTTTTGCGGTTGTGGCTTTTCAGATTTGATGTAGTGATTAGAGGCGGCCAAAGTGAGTGTTTCTTGACGGCTGACACTGCGTCCTAAGCAGACGATTGCGAGGATTAAGAGCAACGCTCCCAAGCCGAAGAGACCATACATGAGAATAATACGAGCAACAGGAGGAGCTTCCGTACCCAGTCGAAGAAGATCCGTAACCTCTGGGGGCAATCCATCCATTCCCTAAAAACAAAAACACATCAACCATAGTCAAAATTCAATGAATACAATTTCAAATATTTCTATTTAAAATATGGTTTCTAGGCGTCCCACTTAATCGGGTTTGTCCCGATTTTGAGACAAAATTCTCGGGGGATGTTCGAATATTCTGATTTATTATTTTCTCGATTCTTACCAATGTTTGCTATTTTATCTCTGAGATTTTTTAATTAAGTTGTAAGATTTGTGAGATTTTTTCTTTGATTTTTGTTTTTATTCTTAAAAAATGTATTCCTTATACATATACGAGGGACGTCCAGGAAGTAAGAGTACTGAGCCTCTGACGCTCAAAGGGAATTTTTTTAATAAAGTTGTCAGCACTAACGTCTAAGGGCAAGTTCTTTGGATTAGAATGCGCTCCTCTTTTGTCTCGCTCGCTTGAAATCCGTTATTGTAGTGTCGTTTTGAATTGAGCGTCTCGATTTCGAATCCTGCAACCTTTTTGAGCCATTGTTTGACGGCACTCTGGACCTCCTGATTGGTGGAAAAACTTTTTCCACCCATAAACGACGTTAGAAAGGTGAAAAGATGAAAGAAAATCTTAAGGTGTGAGATCAGGACTGTGAGCGGGGTAGTTGATGATGTCCCAACCGAATGTGTGTGAACGTGCACTGTCATACAACAAGCACACTACCTTCGTTAACATTCTCCTCTTTTTGTTCTGTACCCCCTCCCTACTTTGTTTCCATAAGCAGTTTTTATTTCGTTAAAAATCTGGAACGGCACGTTTCTCTTCGCGAGAAAGTACAGGATTACGCTCCCCATCTCACAGCTGACGGGATTCGGAATCGAGAAGCTCATTTCAAAACGGCACTACAATAACAGTTTTCAACCGAATGAAACAAAAGAGCGAGCATACTACTCACAAGAAAGGCAAATTCCGCCAACTTTGTTAAAAAATAGCACTATGACATATAAACTTACCTGCTCGAAGACATTATGTCAGGGTAGCCAGATCAGATATATTATAAACTATAAACCATTAAATACATTCGTAACTAAACAAAAACTATTAAACATTGCATATATGTCTATATGTAGTAGGGGTTCGAGTCCCAGATGATCCTTTTGTTTATGATGAAATATTTTATTTTTTATTCTATGAATTAATTTAATTAATTTATATATTAGGTATTGAACAAATGGGTTATGCGAGTTGTGTTCATACAGTAAGTCTAGTACAGACCCTCATTTAGGATGGGGGGTTTGAAGAGATATGCTAATTTTTGGGGTCCTTAAATTAAAAAAAAGAGATGCATAGCCTCGCAATCTTCCTTTAAATGTAAGCCAAAAAAAAAAAAAATTACATTCCAATAAAAGATATTACATAAAACATGTTTCAATTTTTTCTTCGCGGCGGCGCTGGTGGGAGGAGAAGCAAAATAGCGTTTAAATCTTTTTAAATTTTTTTCATTTCAAACAAAAGTATTCTAAAGAAATGTATAAGCGTTAAACTTTCTAGTAAAGATTTGTTTCAACTATATGTACATTTTTTCAAATCAATTTTAGTTCAAATGTGTCCCGAATCTTCGATAGACCAATTGAGTCAGTAAGTACTTTAAGTAGTTAATTAATTCAACAAACTTTTGGGGAATTGGGCTGTTTATAATACTATCTTTCTTACAGATAAAACTGGGCTTGCACTTACTCCAACTTACTATATACCAATATTTCCTCAAATTAAATCACTATTTGTAGCAAATGATATAAGACTAGAATGCCCTAAAAACGTAAATATTTAGATTAAGTAGGAAAAAATATTATTAATTAAAAACTCTGTTGCCTTTGGTTATTTTAATTTTTTGATTTAGGGGAATTTCGTTAGGTATATAATTTTTAACCATATGGTACACGATTATATTGTAAAATGAAAACCTACCTCTTCAAACCACATGATAGGGAAGACAATGCTCGGGAAGGAAGCCACCTGCTTAATGTCGATCACTTGGCTGACCGCGAGGTTAATCTGGATGCGAGCTCGGGCTGCCAGCGCGGTCCCCATTTCCTAAAAACAAAATTCATTTCATACAAACTTTGGAGGGATTTACAATTTTTTAAATTTGATAGATAATAATAATAGATGGAATTATATTATTAAATATCTAAAAGTAAATTTATCATAAATCTAAAAAAAAGTACTTAAGTATATTGATTTATTCCAAAAATTTTCTTATATATATATTAGTATATACATTTTTATAATTTATATAATACCTAGGTATTACCTACTATTTATAAAGTTTAAAGAAAGCAGAAGCTTTCTCCCCGCACCAATAATAGTAGACCTTTTCAAAGAATAGGTGATCCAGAAATATGTTTTAAGCGAAACTAAAATAAGCTGACGTATTCTGATGTGGCCATCCACTTGACTTTACCATACAACCTGGCCCCTAAAATTATTTATAATCAGGGGAGGGGCGTTAGTTTTTGCATTTTTAGACTCCTGTGGGCCCACTGATTATGTATAGAAAATTTGGTTGAGTTTGGTAAATGGCCAAGATTTTCATTTTTTTGCCCCCCCCCCCCCCCCATTTTGGGCGGTTAATTTTTGAATTTTTAGACTTCTGGAGGTCCACTGATTATGTATACAAAATTTGGTTGAGTTTGCTCAAACGGCCTAGATTTTTAAATTTTAATCCCCCCATCCACCCCCTTAATTTTGGGTCGATATGCACCAAAATCTAATCAGCTCTTAATCTCAATGGACCAAAACTACGTGTGAAATTCGGTTTCGATATTCACACTAGTTTTTGAGCTAGCTCGTCCACAAAAATTTGGTAACGCACAGACTAACTAACAGACAACCAGACAACCAGACTAACTAACAGACATTTTGACAAAACAATTATTATCTCGAAAAATATAATTTTTTCGATGTTCACTTATTAGGGCTTTTTTGTAGAGCGAAATGCCATGGTTTCGCTTAGTTTTTTTAATCAAAATAGTTTCAGCCGTTTTTGAGATATTTCGAAAAAATATGGAAAAAAATCACTTTTTCGTGCAAGTTTACAATACTTGACCATACCCTGTATGGTAAAGTAAAAGTTGTTCGAGTGCGAGTCGGCCTCGCATACCGTAGGTTCAGTAACTAAACACATATAGATATTATAATTGATGATGATTTACAGATTCTTATTTAATTTTAGTTTAAGAAGATTTTTTTCAAGTGCCATTCTTTGTAAAATACCGAATTAATATTATAATTATCTATACCAGAGGTTCCCAAATTGTGCGCCGCGGCGCCCTGGAGATGACATTGAATCTTACGCCGGTACTGGGGGGGGGGGGGGCTTTGAAAATTATTAAATAAAATATGATGATGCTTATCATGCTTTTAAAATAGGATAGATAAAATAAGGTTAGAAATGAGTTGCAAAGCTTGCAAGATTTGTATGTAAGAGAACATAATAATTAGATAACGAATATCCTTATTGTCATAGTGTAACGTTTATATTATTATTGTTGTTTTTAATATACTCTATTCATTTAAATATTTGGCTTTAAAGTTATTTTTTATTTTTTAAAAAATTGGAAAAAATATATTTTCACAATGGATGTTAATTAGAAACTGGAAAGCCAACTCTTTATTTTTTCACGAAACAAAAATGAAGCTGCTATTTTTTTTAAATTACAGACATTTATTTTTCCATACGATATTATTAAATAATGTATTTATTTTCAAAAGAGTTAGACTTAACTACGCATTTAATCATAAGGAAACCATTTTTTAAAATGGCGGTTGCAAAATGGCTACCCAAAAATAGCTGTGCCAAAATGATGGCCCCAAAATGCCGTCTATTCTTATACATTTTTTAATTTCAAATCTAGATATAGGAAAAATTATTTGATCAATATTTAAATAATATTTTATAATAATTTTTATTTCATGAATTTTCGCAGAGGTTACTTATTTAATTTTAAAATCATATTTATTTTTTACATAGCAAACAAGTAGACTTACAATACAAATTAATAATAATAATAATAAATACCTAATATATGCAATAAAAATTAATTTGTAGAATCAGACGCTTTGTGGATTGACCCCCCCCCCCCCCCCCCAATAAACATTTTCTGACTACGCCACTTACTATAACCGTAACACAATAGGTACCTCAGAAATCCTAGAATTTATTTTCTTCTTTTTAGTACGGTTCTGTGATTGAAAAGTGTATTTTTCTGAAATCTTTTTTTTAATTTTTTTTATTTAGTTTACTATTAAACTATTTTGCTCTGACAGAACAGCCAGGCATTGCAGCCACATTACTAGGATTGTTCTTTTTAAACGGAAGCCTAGAAAAGGAGGTACGTCCGGTAGGTGAAATAACCGAGCCATGAGGAACTCAAGCATTAGAAGAGAAATAAAAGGAAGATAATTCCATCATTTAATACTTCGGTTTAAGAGAACACTTTCAAACCACAACGCCAAAGGCGACGAATTTAGCAAGAAGTTTTTTGTTCCAGACCTGAAAGAAGGCCTTTGAACATATCTTTACAAGACTCAGGGACTTTATTCCGAATATAAGCTTACATAGTGGCTAGAATATAAACATTAGTACGAAGCTGACTAACCCTTGTTGCCAGTCTTGGATTAGTTGATTTGATTCTAACTGCATTAGAACTTTCTAGATAATGACCTTTAGCATAATTTTAGAAAAAATGAATATGATTCTGATGTGTTAGTAGTTGTTAAAAGAATCACTTTTTTTCTGGCTCCTCATATTCTCCAAGAATATAGGGGATTCCCACTAAAGGCAAAGCCTGGTCATTTAAATAAATTATTAAAAATGATTAGTAACAGTTACGTACCGGCTGAACATCAATATAAAATTTGTGTTTTTCTGGGTCCGGAGGTGAAATTCCTTCTACCGCCTCTCTATATGAGTCATTGGCGAGATAAAAATGAGGGAAGGAAAGTAGAATCGGCGAATCTGGAGAACAAATAGAATCAATTAAGCAGGTTACTTTTTTATTTTAATAAATAAATAGAAATATCCCGGGATTTGTGAGTTCATTCCGGGGAATCCTGGTAGTTTTAAAACTGCTACATCAGTGGTAGTGTTTTTTTTAATAAATTAATTACTATTTAGTACAATACAGTGTACAATGCATAATTACTTATTATAATTATTGATTTGGAATCTGTCAAAGCAGAGAGATTTTTCCTCTCCAGGCCTGTTCATAACAAGACTTGATTAAAGTGTAAGCTGTTTGAGCTTTCTACGCACATATAATAAAAATTCAATACTTGTAAAATATATGAAAAACATCTAGATTATTACATATATATTGCATTGTCTTAGCACGGGGGACAAGACGGCCATGTGAGATGAATAGGTAAAATAATAAACCCCAAGGTTTTACCCCCCCCCCCCCCCCCCCCCCCCCCCGCTTAAAAAAGGTGTTACACACCTGTTATATGACTAGGTAAGAGCCGATCTACTCTGCCATACTCTTACGATTTGGAGAAGTGATCTTCACTTGAATTAAAATTCTCGAAATTTTGCTCTAGTAATGATAGCAAAATAACTAATAGCGCTTGACAAGAGAATGCTTATTAATTATATTGGTTATATCATGTTTTCATTTTAAATTAACGTGGATTATATCATTTGAATGAAGTATTTCATATTTGCATAATCCTATGTCATTTTGCGTTTTTTTCTTTTCTCCGCCGGAAATCCTTGATTCTTGAGATTTTCTTATGTTATACCACTTTACTTTAAGCGAACAACATATCAATTTAAATAATTTATTTTATTTGAACAATGAAAGGAAGGAATTTTCTTGTTACTTAATTTTTATCTAATCTAATAGATAGATTATTTTAAAGACAGAAAGATAAAAATGGATGTGATACGAATCAAATTGACAGACTGAAACGTTAAAAAATCCAGAAGGAGCACAAGGAGGTCCACTGGGGCAGAAGCACTCATTGGCAGGGTTCGTTTCAACATCGGCAAACACATATTCATGCGGACTAAATCGATAAGCAGTCACTCCACCCTTCGAAATCACTTCTTCTTGAAATCTGAAAGAAAAAAATGTGAAATGAGAGTCCCTTCAAGATCGATAGTACACTACAAGTATAATAGAGGTCAATCATATAGTTAACAAATGCATTTCAAAATGAAAACTAATTAGTAATCTCAGAAAAATGATAATCTGAGACCTCTCTTCGAGGAATTTATTTGGTCAGAAGAACACATATTCTGTTAACACTTGATTTCAACTGCTAACTGTCTAAAAAGAATCTAATAAAAATTTTAAGCTTCAAATAAAATATTGTCAGATAACTAAAAAATATGTTCCATAACAAGGGACGAATTTCTATTAAAGAAAGCATTTTATTTCTTAATGAAATTTGTCCCTTGTTAGGGACCACCTTTTTTTTATCTAATAAATTTCAAGGCGTATTTTTATTTGGAGACGGTCTGGAAGATTCAATAAAGAAGAAAGAGATAATGAATAAATAATGAAAACTACAAATTCGGAATAAAATTTATTTATTGGAACATCATTTTTATTCTCTTAAAAACAGACGTTTCAGAGGTTACTGTCTCCTTCATTTAGGCTTAAAAAGGTCAACGAATAATGTTTCTTGTAACCAACCCCTTTTCTGGTCTCCTTTAACAGTGCTTGTGCTTGTCTAGTGTTAGAATTTGCTATTGAAATCAATAGAGTTATCGTATAACATTCTTTTAATCTCTCTCCGTGGTCTAATGGTCAGAGTAACTGACTGGCAACCCGGAGGTCCCGAGTTCGATTCCCGGCTATGCTCAGAAATTTTTCTGTAAGTATAGGGTCTGGAACGGGGTTCACTCAGCCTCGTGAGGATAAATGAGTAGCTGCTTGATTGAGAAGTAGCGAATCTCGGTTAAGAAAACTGAAACGAAGGTTGTAGATGTGCGTTGAGCTAACCACTTGACCCCTCGGTACTGTTTCCAATTAGGACAGCAACCAATTCAGTAGGCCAAGACCCATGAAGGGTTGTCGAGCCAGAGATTTATTTTTTTATTTATTTATATTCTTTTAATCCCTGAAAAAGGAGGGAAGATCCTCTGAAATATCAGGTTTTAAGAGAATGAAAATAAGGTTCTAACATAATAAATATAATTTTTTATTGCCTTTTAATCAATTCTCCTTATGAATCAACAATTCTGCTACTCTGGGCAAAATAATTTTTTTTCAATTTTCAATTAATTATCTATTGATTATCTAATAAGTTTTTTTAAACAAAGAGGTGATTTAATTTAAGCAAAACAAAAACTTTATATAATAATGCAAAAACAAAACAAAAATAATTTTTTACGAAATAAATATCTCGGAAAATATCGTTTTTTTGAATATTTATAATAGAAGTTCTTTTGTAGCCGGTAAGACCTTCTGAGATCGTTCAAGTTTCCGATAGAAATAGATTTAAATTTTCTAAGAAAATTACAAGAGAGTGTCTGTCATCTATTAGATCCGATGGAATGGATTATTTTTATATATATTTTAAAAGGGTTGTTTTTCACCCCCTAGGGAAGCGTAACCCGATTGCTGTTACTGCCACTCGGGTTAGATTCCCGAGAGGGTAAAAAACAACCCTTCTGACATATACTTAAAAATAATCCATTCCATCGGATCTAATAGATGATACTCTATTGTGATTTTCCTAAGTAAGACCTTCTGTTCACTTAAATTTTTTTTATAAAAATTGTTAGAGCCATTTGCGAGAGATTTCAAGATTACCTCAAAAGTTTGGGATAAAGTACTCCAAAGGAAAAAAATTAAAAATCAGCCGAAGTCACTTTCTTATAAATTAGCCGAAACCTCTAAATTCGAACTTTAATAATTATGCTTCAACAGTCTAATCAGCATTTTGGTAACACATACAATTTCTAAAAATCACTTGTACGTTTTTTAATTGAAACGTAAAGATTTGTAAAAATCTCAACTTCTAATTTAAAACAAGATTTCCATTCCTACTAATCGAATTACCTATTACATTTGTTGAGTTAATGAAAATAAAATTGATCATCCCTGTGGCAAAATTTCTTTTTCAGAGGTGATCAATACATCTTTCCTAATATTTAGCGCACCTCTATAAACGTTTTCATTAGGGTTCTATAAATTTATCACCAGAATCTTATTGATTCCACATGGTTTATCTTCATATTTTTTACATTATTTATATTTGAGTTTTTTTTTTTTAATTTATCCCCCTTCCTAATATAAAGACTTAAGAAAAAATGTGTGAGGAGGGGAGTGGAGTTTAAATAGGACAATCGATGGTGAGACCTTCGGGCCTCGAGGTCGAAGTATTTAAAATTGTAAGACATTTTTTTTTAATTGATATTGGTCAATAAAGTTATTATTTAATTTTAATAAATTCTCACTTTGATTACTGACAAGACAATATTCTTTTGCCTCTAGTTCTCAAATATAGATAAAAGTTTAAGACCAAGTCTTTCTGTCAGGACTGAGGTCAGATGTCGGAACTTTGGAATTTTTCCCGAGGCCCTCTAACAATTAATGGTACATATTATAAACAGAGCGCAATCATGGGCATATTCGGGGGGGAGGGGGGGGGGGGTAGTGACCACCTTACAAAACTTATTGCCCTTCCTAGAAAAATCGAAATTCCATTATGACGAGGCATCACTTATGTATTTGTCATTAAATTATTTCGTTACTTCAAAAATTTGTCAATTCTATTTACCTACTAAAATTTAATTGATCTCTAATCGGATTATAGAAATAAATTGAAACTTTATGTTGGCTAATCAGCTGGCGCCCCCCGCCCCCTTAGGAAAACTCTCCAACTACGCCACGGAGTGCAGTATATGCAACAATTATAAATTTTATATATTTTATATGTAAGTATTTTATGAAATTAAAAATATAACTAGAAATACAAAAAATGTACTCTTATATTTTATGATATATATTAAGGTAGTTCTTTCGCGACAATCCACACAAAAAATTTTAGGCTCGTAACCACTCTATACATATGAACGGTATATCCCCTTCACTAAAAATAATCGCCCAAATATGTTTTTTTTGTTTTGTTTTTTATCAAAACTACGAGGTAAATAATTTCAATTTTTTTTTAAGTTACTCCGAGCATATTATTCTAACAAATATTAATTTTTCATCAAGATGGTGAAAGTCCTTCAATGAAAAAAAAAAAAAATAATGATCATTTTTGCACCCTTTTCCATGCTACCATATGCACAAAATTTCATTTTTAATTGCAATTATTTCATGTTTGGTGTGGTAAATCGTCTTCAAATTTTAACAGTGTGCTTATTATGTTTTTAATTACTTATATTCCAAGTTTCGAAGACTTCTTGAATTTTCGCATTTGTGAAAGAACTACCTTAAAATTAATTTAAAGAAACAAATATTTGAATAAATAATAATTATTAATTATTTCTTCATTTTTTTTTCAGTGGGTTCGCATATAATATTTTCCGGAGGCGCCGCAAAACCCCCAGCCGGCCCTGCTTTCTGTTTTAATATTTAGACGATTGTATCCTACAATTAGTCGCGGATTGGATTAGCTTAGAACGGTCTGCATGCACTACTGTGACTCGGAGAGGCTTGTCTTCATCAGTAATAGGGAACCGGGGATTTTTTATTGTAAATATGAACGGAGTAGCCAATGAATGAATGTAGAATCTTAGCACAGTTTTGTATTTTATGTTTTTTAAGTAGGTATTTTATGCAAGCTATTTATTATATTAGAATGACTTACACAAGTGGAAGTATACGGCAAATATCTTTGTCGTATACACTGAGGACAGTCTCTTTAGTCATGTGGGGAGGGAAGATGGAGCCATCGGAGCCGTTGATACGGTTGCATTCCTCCGTCTTCCAATGCGCCAATTTCATGTTCCCGTTGAATCGATCGATCAAGCCGTATTGCCGTATGTCGTTAGCACCCGTAAACACGCTCACACGGTCAGGCGACGTGCCGTTTTTCTAAACAAAACCAACAACTATTATTACTCGACACCATAGAATTAATTGAAATATTGTGACATCATATTATGACTTTCACTAAATCGGCATTTTTAACAAACTAACATGATTAAAAGTATTTTGTTAGTGTAGGTTCTAGGTGAAACATATTTAAATGTAAAAAAGTAATATTCAAATTGAATTGAATTAAAAGTAAATTTATTTATTTGAAATTTGTTATTGAAGAAGAGAAGATTAAATAAAGCGGCCAAGTGTGATTGGAATTCACATACCGTTACATATTTAGAAAAGAATAAAATATTTTTATTTAAACCTGAATTTAAGAATATTTGGATGATTAAACATGAAGTATTGCATATAATTTTTCAAAAATTGCTAATCTTTGTAAAATACCTATTCAATATGATAATTATTTTTTAATAATAATAATTATGGTAAATATTTATATTAATATATTTCCTAAAAACAAAAAATTGTCATGAACCGGATTTAAACCAAAATCTCAACTAGATAGACTTATCTACTAGACGAAAAAGAAATATTGTTAAAATCATTATAAAATAAATATTTTGTCATAGTTTTTTTCTCAATGATTTCCTCTCAAAAATCAACAGCTCTGTTAATCTTTTGGTAAGAAAATCTTTTCATAGTTTGTTTAATACAGCCCATAAACTATCAATTTTTTTTAATTTTATTTTTGAATATTTTAATCGAATGTAGATAAAATTTAGTAATCCCCGTTACCTTTTTATTTTAATCAAACAATTCTTCTACTCATAGCATCAATATATCTCACACCAGACATTAGAATTTTATATACCTACTATAGAGGAGTTTAATGTGCTCATGTAAGCTTTTAGACCCCACAGACTTCTTGATCTTCCACGAAGATGTCACTACCAATAGTTCCATAGGACAAAGAGAAACTGAAAATTTCGGTCAAGCTCGGACATAGTGTCAGAAAATTTAACACTGATTGACATTCGTTTTGTTTCTTTAATCTTTTCCAAAACATATTATTGAAATACTCAATTAATATTTAATTTTGTAATTCTAACAAATACACTGGTACCTAAATGATATGTATGCTCAAATTTCTATCGAATAGTTTAAGAGTTTTAAGGAAACAAATTCTTTAGACTTTTCTATTGTATATACCTATACCTTAGGGTCCTCCTTATTTTGAATATTTTCAAATATTTAAGCTCATATGGTTAGAAATAAATAAAAAAAAATATCACCCAAGTTTCAAGTCTCTATCTCAATTTTAACCTAGTGCTAGAGAGTGATTAAGTTTCACATCTAAATAACATGGGGTTTTTGGTATTGAGCGATCAATTTTTTACTCAGGCCAAAGTAATGATTCAAAAAATTTGAAACTCTGTAGACTTTATCCTTACAATAGTAGCTATCACTCAGAATTTTTACATATTTTTAGCTATTATAATTTTGGAGTTACATCTAGATAAAATACTGATATATCTTAGAATTAGTAAGTTATAGACTCCAAAATTATAATAGCTAAAAATCTGTAAAAATTCTGAAGGATAGCTACTATTATAAGGATAAAGTCTACAGAGTTTAAAATTTTTTGAACCATTACTTTGGCCGAAATAAAAAATTGATCGTTCAATGACAAAAACCCCATGTTATTTAGATGGGAAACTTAATCGCTGTATAGCACTAGGTTAAATTTGAGATAGAGACTTGAAACTTGGGGGATATTTCTTTTATTTATTTCTAAGCATATGAGCTCCTGTCAGCGTAAATATTCTAAAATATCCAAAATAAGGAGCACCCTAATATACCTATATGTAGATAGATAGATGGATGGTCTTTTCAAGAGATCAGAACTTGCTGGGAAACCCATCATATCAGATGGTTTGCATGTTTAGGTTATTGCATTAGATAAAACATAATAGGAAAAATGAAAGAAAAAAATGCATTTCCTTCTGACAATGGTTAAGTGTAGTTAGTATGTTATGATAATTGCGCTTACCCCATACATGAGCCCAAACTCAAGGTAAGGCAGCTTCTGCTCTTTAGGCACAACGTCCTTGGCAAGCTTGAGTAGGGGATCCTCGTAGCCCCAAAGAAGCTGCTTCACGGAGACTTCAACGAAAGGACGCACTTTCAAAATCTCCATGATGGAGGCCATCGCGAGTCGCAAGAATCGGGCCGCGTGCTTACTTTGGGACGTCGCGCTCTGAAAAATGCAGGCAATAAACATGTGTGCTAGATATGCAAGAGTTTTGCTGGACAGCGATCATCGCCAGCCAAAAGCCATTTAAGCGATAATTCAATGTAAATACAAAATAATTTTTCGTTATATTTTTCTAAAAATAATTTGCTTAATATATGAGCCAAAAATCATTAGAAAGCTTCATGAAAATAATTTCAAGTATACAAGTGTTTATTACACAATTAATCTTAAATAAGTCTGAGTGTTTTATAATTTTTATTTTATTAAAAATAGATGGAATTGTTTTTCAAAATTGTAAAATAACTCACGGAGAGGCATCCTATCACTTCATTATTTGAATTAAAAAACAAAGAAAAAAAATAAATGGAAGAGTTCCTTCTTCCCTTTTTTCTAACTTAGTTTTTAAATTCAAATAATAAGGCGATAGGAAGCCTCATCAAGCTGTTTTATCGTGAAAGGATTACATCTATTTTTCATAGAATAAAAATTATAAACACTCAAAAGTTAGAATTATTTATGAATTTTAAATTTAATGTACTTTCATAGTGAAAGTAATAAATTAATTTTAAGAGGTAAGGTAAGCAAAAAAAAAACAAGACCTGAAATAAATGTGTTGGCTTGCCAAAAGCCTAGACGACAACTTCTATATTAATTAAAATTTTATTTATTATCTAATCTTCTAATCTAATATACAATCAGCTGGTGTGGTCGCCACACGACTTTCACATTCTCATTTATTCTAAAAATCATCGCAACACTCCTAATTTACACCTTCTTCCTTTATTTCAATCGGATTAAAATTTATACACGACTTATTAGTCGTATATAATAATATATATAATACCTCACGACACTTGATAAATACACAAATTAAAAAAAAAAATCGTTAGTACCGTTTTTGAGAAAATCAAAAAAACGAAAAATCTTACATGTGAATGTCAACTTCCGATGCTCCTATTTCAACCAAGAGCTTGCTGTACTCATTCTAACCTATATCGAGCTCAAGTTTCGAATTTCGGAGCTTTGAGATTTACAGTTGCGAAACGCAGGTGGTTTTACGTACGTAAACATCAACTTTCGGTCCTTCTATTTTAGCCAAAACCTTATGGTACTTCTTGTAGCCTCTAGATAGCTTAAGTTTCAAATTACAAGGCTCTATATACGAATTACCGAAGACGAGATATGAACGATTAAAATATTTATTTTACGACTCTCCTAATTTACACCCTCTTCCTTTATTTCAATCGGATCGATTAATAACTCATGACAAGGGCATTGATTTCTTCCACCTAGAAGTTACAAAAAGAAATTAAATTTTTTTGTCTCTGGGATAGAAGCTCTCAAAGAGTCAGGACCCAGACAGCGATCGCAATACTTCACATTACTATATTCTATAGAATATAAATACGAAAGTAAAAAATCAATGTGTTTGTCTGTCTGTTCGTCTTTTATGCGTAGGCTAAGTCCCGATTTTTGGAAAGAATACGCGCCGACAAATGTTCACAATTATAATTGTTGAGACTTTGAAAGCCATATTATGTGTGAAATATAATTTAACAAGTTCTTGGGATACATTTCATGTTGTTTTAAACAACGACAGCAATCTAATCTACTGAAAAAAATTCACTCAATTGATACATATGCGAAAGAATAATGAGTTTTTTAAAGTTTATTAATTTTACATATGCATATTTAAAATTAAAAAAAAAAATTACATCACAATTTTTGCGTTCTATGATAATACATTTTTGTTGCTCTAGACCAGCGGTCTCCAACTTTAATATGTGCGTGAGCAACTTTCGAAGTTAAAATCATCTTGTGAGCTATTTGTTACAAACAATTTACTTATTCCTTATATATACAACCATATTTATACAATATTATATATACGTACAATTGTACAACCAAAAAAGGCGACAAAATCTTTCAAAACATTTAAAATTATATAGTTATATTTAAATATAAAAAAAATTAAGAAATAATAGTTTACTATATCTAAAATCTTTGACAAAATATGTACCCAACAGTGGCGGTTGGTGACTTTTTTTCAATCAGAGAATGTCCAAAAAAGTACCCTTCATTTTTTGAAATTTTATTTTAATCTTCGCTTTTTTTTTGCAAATTTCATCGAATACGGTGTCATTTTCGTTATTTTTCAAATTTAGCATTAGATTTTTTTTTAATATATTTTGGGACCTTCGCCCCAAACGGATACTGCTTTGTGTTGGAGGGTATGAGTCAGAAATTAAATCTTGTGACTCCGCAGTCACCGTGATGGAATTCAACCATCTTGCATAATGAATCAGCCTGTCCTATAAGAAAATAATAAATTTCTCCTAATTCTATTGCTAAACAAGCTATGACTTGTCTATAGTATAGCACTCTTAGTTATTTCCGATCTTATATTTTGAGAGTTCTTAGAAATGGATTTGTCGAATCACTTTATTTATTCCTCTTTTGTATTATTATTATTTTAATAGTTCCTTAGCGAGAACAATTTTTATTCGACTAAAACTCGTTTAGACTTGTCTTTGACATGCTTGAACTGAAAGATATAGGAGGGAGGGACTAGAAGAAACCTTCTATCCGCACCATTTTCGGAAAAATCATTTATTTTAACTGCCCCTTGAAACTATGCAACAATTTTATTTAATCTCGAGAACCAATATACTTTCCAAAAAAAAAAATGTTCAAGCGTTAGTAACATTTTCCGTTGCATTTTTCTGTATATGTTGAGACGCCTTCAATTAAATTCATCTGCGTGACATTAGCATAAGCCACAAATTGGTGGATTAGGCCAATCTTGCGCTGATAGTTTCAACTTTTGTCAGCAAATTAAATCTTCTGCCCCCAATGAATTTCGATCCTTAGCCGACGCAAATGGAAGAGAATATCTTGAGTCACTAGCGGCGTCTCTCAAATGATATCTACACTAATTTGTTCCTAAATATTTGTCATGATTTGCTTATCCTGAAAATAGCAATGCCATAAGCCGTCCGTCCTTCATTTTTAATGTATCTAATTATAAAAAAAATCTACTACTTGAGAGGGCATTCTCTCTTTTTTCACATTTAGACAATTTTAATAAAACGGAGCCTTGGCCAAAACTGGTCCTGCTGGAGAAAGAATTTAGATAATTTCTTGATAAATAGCATGGTTGTATTTAAACTTTGAAGGTCTTATCTGAAGTCATCCAGGTCAAGAAGAGAACTTTTCAAAGCCGTTTGCTGTAAACTAAATCACGTATCGTGGTGGGTTTAGTGCACACAACTTTCATTTAACCAGCATTAAAATAACATAATCATCACAACTAATATTAAAAGTCAATTTATTTACTTGCATTTCGTTTGGAAATCCATTTTTTTATTATTTATTTAATGGCCTCGGGAACATAGCCTATTTATCCAATGCATAAGTAGACAATATCTGACTATTTCAAATGTTTAGATTCTCAATCAATCAGAATTAAATAGGCTATAATTGTGCATATAAACAAGTCTACAGAAATACGAATTGATAGTATTGGAACAGAATCAAATAACAAATAGGCTTATACGAGACAATTAAAGTAAATAACTCAAATCTCCCGACTTCCATGCGTTAACTCAATGATTCTCAACCTTTTTTTTGTTGGGGCACACTTTTAACAATTTCAAAATTTGGCGGCACACTAACAATAAGATAACTTTAAAAGAATTTTACTTACCACCACTGTGTTACTGTGTAAAATAGCTTATGATAATAATTTTCAATTAATTATAAGAATACATTTAATGCGAAATTTGAACATGATGATTTTTGATAATTTGGTTTATATTTGGTCTTAAAAATGATAATGCCACTCTCAATTCGTCATCTACATTTAAAAGTCTCGGTCTTTTTTTCGTTTTTATATTGGTTAATGCTGAAAATCCGAATTCCCACAAATAAGATGTACAAAATTGTAATAATATTTTTAGAGCTTTTTTGGCTCTTATGGGATAATAGCATCTATTGTTAATCCAAAATGAATTAATTGACTCTTCCGAATGTTTTGAAATTAAATCTCGATTATTAAAAAGCGAAATTAATTCTTCCTCTTCATTCATAGTTAATTCATATATGTTACAGGCGTATACGTTATCACAAATGGATTACGAACCCAATCAATATCTAAATTTTTGAAGTATAATAGTATATAAAATGTGTATATTTTTAAAGCTTATTTATTTAGTTTTACATTAAATTGTGTGATCTGAATGGCTAAACTGGAAAAAATAAAAACTCATTATAAAAATAAGTTTTATTTTTTGCATTTCTAAAATTTGGCGGCACACAAAAGTGCCGCGGCACAGTGGTTGAGAATCACTGCGTTAAATATATATACTTTATTCTAAAGTTCAGAAAAAAAGGAGGGGGTATCTTGTTTTTCAAGAATTGAGGATTATTGAGAGTAATATCATCTGAGTAACATCGGATTGGATTAATGATCAAATTAAAAAGGTCATTAATATATAGGTATAATACATTTACAAACCGACCCTTTTTCCCCAAATAGATAAGTGCGTAATCATTAAAACGAGTAGTATAGTTTCAAAAATTTTTTTTTTTTTTTTTTGTTTTGTTTTTTAATTTCTCTTCACATATTAAACCCAGAAATAATTTTATTAGATTTGTTGCCACAATAATGAAAACCAAATTTCGAATATTCTCCATGGATATATGGTCGTTTTGACGACATTTTAAGTCGAATGGATTTGCTAGCACCTAGTTGCCGTTGGTGTGTCGTTTATATATTTTTGGGTCCGAATACTCGGTTGGTTTTTTTTGTTAAAAACTTATCCAGGTTTAAGCTAAATATAAAATAAAAAGAAATTTCGACAGAAGCCAAGTTTAAGGTGAAAAAAAAAATTAAAGACGAACAAAAAAGGTTAGTATGTTTTTTTTTTAATTTTCACTCCAAAATTTAGAAACACCTATTGTTTTTAACCGACTTCGAAAAAAGGAGGAGGTTCTCTATTCGACTGAATTTTTTTTTTTTTTTTTTTTTTTTTTTGTGCCTATGTTACCTCATATCTCCGCCAATTGTGAACCGATTTTGAAAATTTTTTTTGCATTGGGTCCAGTCTACGTTCCGATTGGTCCCATTTTTTTTCGTAGGTATTAAACCTTTTTTGTTAGGTTTGTTTAGCACTAACTTCTTTGATTATGAACCGATTTCGATGATTCTTTTTTTATTGGAAAATTTTATATGAAAAAAATAAAAACCGACTTCAAAAAATTAAGTGCAACAAATATAAATATACACTAAAAGGTATAAAATAATTATTATCTTATTTAATTACAACTAAACGACGAAATATTAACACGAAATTACTTTTTGAAGTTGGTGCCAAACAAACTATACCTATAAGCGAGCGTACCCGCCAAACGTACTAAGTAAGATCCGTCGAGTGCGATTCATAAAAGGTATATGTTTGGCACCAACTTCAAAAAGTAATTTCGTGTTAATATTTCGTCGTTTAGTTGTAATTAAATAAGATAATAATTATTTTATACCTTTTAGTGTATTTTTATATTTGTTGCACTTAATTTTCTGAAGTCGGTTTTTATTTTTTTCTTAAAAATTTTATTTGTTGCATTTAATTTTTTTGAAGTCGGTTTTATTTTTTTCTTAAAAATTTTTTTCACAAAAAAAATTTTTCTAAAAAGAAATTATTCAAAAATCCCAACGGGAAAGCAAACACATGAAATTGGCCAATTCATATTGAAAGCAAGGACCACCCCCTAGCACAACCCCGCGAATCTCTAGAGGTACTATACCCCCGGGGGTTATGAACCACTGCCTTAAAGGAAAGCATTTTTACACCTAGGTTCGATTCCCGAGGGGGTGACACCCGTGCTGAAATAGAAACAAACTTATCTAATAATATCTTGAATAAGCATCGAATATTCTGTTTATGTTGACTAATCTCGATTAACTCAAGACCTATAAGTAATTTTTATTTATTTTTTATTTTTTCTTACCAGCATAGGAATGTTTGGTACGACGACGAGGTCCTCATCAAATCCATTAGATAACTCTTCAACAAAATGATAAATTTTCTGCTGCTGAAAGCTTACAGTGCCATTATCGTGGAATTCCAAATTCACTTTCTCCCAAGTCTCCCTGAAACATGAAACCACCAAAAATCAGTTGATTAGTTATAATCAAGTACTTATACAATGTTCGAGGAAATAAGGAAATTTGTGATACTCATATTTAATATTTTTAAAATTCAACAAATTATATTATAAAAAAAGTTAATTCTTGGTGTAAAAATTAAAAAAAGCACGTCATTTTTAACTAGGGGATTTGGAAGATTTGTTTGGGTTAGACCACCAGCAGAGAAAACACAAAATAATTTTTTAATGATCATAATTGACTACATCTGTCTTCAAATCTTGGAAGTTATATCTGGACCACTTCTAACCGACCGATTTCTTAAAAATTTCTATACATATTATGGATTTCCGGTGACAATAAAATATTTAATAACATGTTAGGCAACTCTCCCCCAAATTCAGGCACCAAATAGATTTTTTTCAATTACTAAGAGTAAGATTTCATTTGTTGTTGAAGTCATATTTCTTAAATAAACAAAATGAAGGTAAAAGATGACGTCACCCTATAAGACACTTCACCGTAAAGCTTTCTAGGATTCTGAGTCGGAATATTTTAACTTAAATTACAACAGTATATTAAAATTATATATTTAAATGTAGTTGAAGAGAAAAAATTATTTTTACCACATACGATAAAAGCTTATATCTTAAAAACTTTCTTTATTTATGTATTTATTTTTATTTCCTTTTCATATTTGTGCAATATTAATGGGGGTGGGGCATTAGTTTTGTTATAAACTATAGGGGAGTCCAAAGGTCCAAAGAAATAAGTTTGAGAAACAGTGCTTTAGATCAATTAAGCTTTTTAATAACTATCAGTTTCTGGGCTTTTCCAAAGTTCCGGAAATGAGCTGGGTAGTGAATGAGCCCCAGGGGCAATCAAGAGAAATCATTGTATTGCTTTGAGAAAGGTGAGCGGGGACATCAAATGCCTATCACGGACTCGAACCTTGCGTAAGGATTTCTTCAAAGCAAGTAGGAAGTTGAACACTTTCTCCACTAGCCTAAGGTACTAAAATTTTACCAGTGTCGCAATAAACTAGGCCCTTGGGGATATAAACAGAGGCAAAAATACAGGTAAGCCGGAACTAACGTCTTTTGAGGAATGCAAGTTATTATTTTTTTTTAATATCCATATGAAACTATTGCAATTTGTTTTTTATTTTTGATATTTGTAGTTATGTATTTATTTATTTTTACTTTGGGTCCGAATCTGGACAGGAGCCTGCGGGTTTTCGAAATTTCTCACTGGAATTTGCTATAAAGGATCTCTTTAGGAATTGACCAGTCCCTCATGCGACAGACGTCACCACCAGGTCCAGAAAAAACAATTTCCTGAAAAGCGATGGACATTTGGATTCATATTTACCAGTTTATTACGATCTTTCATTAACAACACATCGCTTTTATTTTCAACAATGTTCTTCTTTATTGAGTAATCATTTTGAAAGATATTTTGTCTCGCTTCTTCTTCGATAAGGTTTATTTTCAAATTTTCAAGTGATGGTTATATCATCGCGTGATTTTATATCGCTATACAGAAATTCTCAAATTCTGCCGGTTACGAATTTAATAACATTATTGATTTAACAGTGAAAACAAAGATTTAAGTATCTTTTTGGGTGTCTTTTTTTGAAAAAAGATGGAAATTATTTCAAAAATCAACCCAGTATATAATATTATTAAATGAATTTAACTTGAAAGGACATCATATGCAATGTAAAAAAAAAAAAAAAAAAATATTTCAACTAATATCTATGATGTCCTTTCAAGTTAAATTCATTTAATATTATTGATTTAAATTGAAAGTTTTTTTGCCGAGGGTAGAAGAATTTTTATATATTGAAGGAGACAATAAAAGAGTGTGTAAATAAAATGTATAATTCCAGCAGAAGACACACTCTTTAATTGTCTCCTTCAACATTATTGAAAGTAACTCGTTCGGTATTTCGATTCCCTCTTTCTTGAGTTTATCGGCTAAATGCATGAAATCCGCTATTTACTGTGTAATTGTGACTTCTGGCTTCTTCTCCATTCGCAATAGCTGCTTGTCCTTACTGGTCTTCGGGATTCAAACACTTCTTTGAGACCATCCCTTCCTTTCTTCGATTTATCTGCCTTTTTTAACCGACTTCAAAAAAGGGAGGAGGTTATCAATTCATCGGAATCCTTTTTTTTAGGATGTGCCTCGATTTCTTTTTATCATGTGGACCGATTTCGATAATTTTTTTTTATTGGAAAGGCGATACCTTCAGATTGATCCTATATTAATTTGTTCAAGTTCTATTTATTTATTTATTTATATTTAAATGTATTTTTCATACATATATATTACAGTATTTACAAATCTTAATATTAAATTAACAGGAATAGCAGGGAATTGGACAAAAATTAATAACAGAGTCTTTATTGAATGGGCCAGACGTTTCGTCGATTAATTTCGACCTCCTCAGTGGCTCATTCTATCACTCTTTGTCAAAAGACAATTCCACTACGCGACGAAACATCCTTTAATCTTTTTGATTATTTTAACTACAATACATTGTTGGCTTAGGCCTCAATTGCTCAAGAATCTTGAACTTTTTTACACTTGAACAATTAAAAACTTTAAATCAAAATTTTTTAATTGTTCAAGTGTAAAAAAGTTCAAGATTCTTGAGCAATTGAGGCCTAAGCCAACAATGTATTGTAGTTAAAATAATCAAAAAGATTAAAGGATGTTTCGTCGCGTAGTGGAATTGTCTTTTGACAAAGAGTGATAGAATGAGCCACTGAGGAAGTCGAAATTAATCGACGAAACGTCTGGCCCATTCAATAAAAACTCTGTTTTTAATTTTTGTCCAATTCCCGGCTATTCCTGTTAATTAATGCTTATTATGGATACGAGTGATTTACCCTTAATATTAAAGTTATAATATTTCTCAATAGAAATGTTCAACTGTGATCTGAATATGATCAATGACAAACCAAAGAAAATCTTCAATTCTCATGAGCAAATAATGGAAAATCTTTTTATGTGATTTATGGTAATTGACTCTGCTTATGCTAAAGCTTTCATGTCCTTCCTTGTCTATTCTTGATCTGCACTTTTGTCCGATTTCACAATGGAGTCGTCAATGTATTGCTATAAATCATTAAGTCTAAGAACACTTTTCATTTTCATTTATCATAAATCATAATTCTCTTCTGTCAGGTTTTCTATATTTGCAAACCCAATCGCGAAAGCCATTTCAAAATTTTTCCAAATATTTTATTTTAAAAGGGTTCTGAGCTGAGTTTGTTCAAAATTAAAGCCTGTTTTACTAAAAGAAAGTGTTTTATTTGTGACAAAATAAATTTTAGCAAAAAACTTTCGAAAAAATTTATTATTTTTTAGTAATTCTCCCATATACGAAATTGAGTGTATTTATTATAATTTTTGGATTTTATGAAAATAGATGGAATTTTTCAAAATGGGATGATGACGGTGAGGGTGATGAGAAAAATTGTCATTTTTCTACCATCTCAATTTCAATCAAATACTTAAATTAAAGTAATGAAAAATTCCACAAATTCTCTGAGTTCTAACTTAACAACCACAAAAATAAAAACAGTTTTGATATCTTAAGCATTTTTGAAGATATAATCGTTTATCTAGCAAAAGTCGCTGTGAAATCCGCCAAGACAGAATAAGCAAGATCAATCGCTTGAGCTAAGAAGGAGAAACAACATTCCATCGGATTCATTTTTTTTCTTTTTTTAATATCCTCATGATTTTTTTTCAAAATATTAAATAATAATAATTATAATATTTTACCGAGAGTAGCACTTAATAAAACTTTCTTCATGATCAATTGTAGTAGTTGGTTCGAATACAGTTGAAGATAATTTATTTTTTTATCTATTTTTTAATTATTTCAGCATTCAATATTTACATGAAAAAAAATCATTTAAACATTTGTCATAAATTTTTGATATTTTTTCTTTCAAAAATTAAATAGTAATTATAATATCAATTCGGCATTTTAACAAGAAAACAAATGAAAAATCTTCTTAAGGGAGTTCGGGAGAGCTTATATATCTGGTTGATCTTCGAAAAAATCTTTTGTATTTCTGCAGAGTGATAACGTCTGCCTACTAAATTTTTCAATAAAAAAAATTTTAATAATGAGGTTAGTTTCGAATAAAAATCTTTGATTTGATAATATTAATAAAAAGAATATTGAGATAAATTTTTTACTTTATCCAATGCGAAGCTTGGGAGAAAGTATTGCAATCGGTCGCGCGGCAAGCGCGACTTCAAATGGTCCTCAGGTAAAGACTACGGAACCCATGGACTCAATTAAGGTCACAAATTGAAGTATTCAATGAGATTGAATTTTAGCACGTGGCGGTTTTGCCAAAAGATACCTGGAATCTCGTCGAGAGGCCAAAAAGTGCCATTTTTTTGGAAGTGCGTGGGGATGGATGGATGGATGTATGTATGTATGTGTGTTATCGTTTTTTTCCACACCTTTGCACCGATTGAAATGAAATTGAAAACCTACCATCATTTTAACAAAATGAAGCGCTGATTAGTTTTTGGTACATATCGGCCCACAAACATTAGTATTATACAACATTATTTATTTCAGTACTTTTTTAGTTTTTTCTAAATATCTTTAAAATGACTTAACCAATTTTGATGAAATTTAATATCCTAATTAAGTACCTTGGGGCCGACAAAAAAGGTTAAATAAAGTTTTTAGTAAAATTATATTTTAAAGTACTTTACTCTAAAGTAAGATTTTTGAATTCTTTAAAATTTATTCATTTGATCTGTTTAATATAGGACTCATTTAACCTAAGTAAGAGTGGATAGGCTTTTCTCTGTGAAATGCTAAAAATTTGGGAGGAAAGTTTATAAGTAACCATAGCAACTGCGTTCTTTTCTTATCCGTTACCTTTATAGAGGAATCGACTTAAAACCAAAAATAGCGATTGATTCTCATCTAGTACTTGAGGAACCATTCTATATTGGATTTTTGACGTTTCGGTTTTTATTGGTAACCATTGCTGAAGACATAGAGGAATCGACTTAAAATCAAAAATAGCAATTGATTCTCATCTAGTACTTGAGGAATAACCATTTTATATTGGATTTTTGACGTTTCGGTTTTTGTTGGTAACCATTGCTGAAGACATAGATGAATCGACTTAAAATCAAAAATAGCGATTGATCTAGTACTTGAGGAATAACCATTCTATATTGAATTTTTGACGTTTCGGTTTTTATTGGTAACCATTGCTGAAGACATAGAGGAATCGACATAAAATCAAAAATAGTGAATTATTCTCATCTAGTACTTGAGGAATAACCATTCTATATTGGATTTTTGACATTTCGGTTATTATTAGTAACCATTGCTGTAGACATGGAGGAATCGACTTAAAATCAAAAATAGCAATCGATTCTCATATAATACTCGAGGAATAACAATTCTACATTAGATTTTTGACGCTTCGATTATTATTGGTAACTATTGCTGAAGACATGGAGGAATCGGCTTAAAATCAAAAATAACGATCGATTCTTATCTGATACTAGAGGAATAACCTTATTGCATTCCATTTTTGATGTTTTGACTATTAATGGCAGCCTCTACTGAAAACGTGGAAGAATCGACTTAAAATCAAAAAGACTAAATTCTTTTTGATTTTAAGTCGATTCTTCCACGTTTTCAGTAGAGGTTGCCATTAATAATCAAAACATCAAAAATGGAATGCAATAAGGTTATTCCTCTAGTATTAGATAAGAATTGATCGTTATTTTTGATTTTAAGCCGTTTCCTCCATGTCTTCAGCAACGGTTACCAATAATAATCGAAGCGTCAAAAATCCAATGTAGAATGGTTATTCCTCGACTATTAAATGAGAATCGATCATTATTTTTGAATTAAAGTCAACATGAACTGCAAATTGCAAGTGATATCTGATTAATAATAAAGGAATAAACATATTATTTTTTCAATTGGATGTTGATGAAAGCAGTCCACGGTGGTTGTAAAAAATAAGAAGGAGAGAATAAATCTCCGAAACGTCGGTTTAACAAATAAATGTAAAATAATAAAACCTCTATAGTCTTATTTTTTACAACCACCGTGGACTGCTTTCATCAACATCCAATTGCATATTTATACCAGTCCGTCTCCTAAAGAAAATCTCTATCAATATTATTTTTTTATTGTTAAAGGATAAATAATTAATATATTCAGTACACACCAAGCCAGCAAAACATATTAATATTTCAAATGAATTTGGATAAAGTTTAGCAACGATCCATTGCAGTTTATTCTCATTATAAAAACATTTATTTAACACAAAAACGATTTCAAGAAATAGAGTTGGAATTCTACACTAGCTATTTTGTTATATTCTGTTGGCTGCAAATAACTTTTTATTTTTACATTTATGAATAAATAATTAACTAGACTGTCAAATCTATTGAAAAATGTACCATTCGATTCATAAAAGTTGAATTATTGATCTGTATAAATTTGTTGGAAATGGTTTAATTTTTATAGACGTTATGGTCCTTTTAAAAGCTCGGTCCATTTACTTCCATGTTAAAAGGACAATTTTCAACAATTTATTTCTAGGTAATGGGACAGACGATCAACTTCAAATTTCAGGAATAAATATTTAATATATCAATGATTTGATTTTAAAAATTTGAGAATTTTCTTATAAAAATGATAAACAGTCCCGAACCCCCTTAACTAAACTTAAATAAGAATCTGTTAATCATCATCAATTATAAACAAGCATCTATCTTTTATTTTTGTGAAACCTACCTAGTATTTTATATTTTAAATTCTAAAAAGTTTCTAAAATTTTTCAAAATTTTCTTTACTTTAATTATAATAATTATATATATTAGGTACGAAACCCTCAATATGGAAGCTTGGCTCACATTATTTTTTTAAATTTAACTCACTTTAAAATCAAGGTATGGGAGAGCCCCAAAGTGGCCATTTTCAGGTAATATTTGCGTTTAGAAACGACTTAACATTTAACTTAAAATTATGGAAAAATACCACGAAATCCTTCATTCTCTCATTATCAACTACAAATAAGAATGAATTTGATATCTTAAGTATTGTGAAAGATATAATCGATTTTGTTATTCCAAGTGGCTCTCCGATCCATCTGACTCGACCTCGGTTCCGTTCACCCCACTAACGCGTTCTGAGTGTCAACTTTCGAGAAATACATACACACACACAGAGAGAGAGAGAGAGAGACATGGTCAAGAGCCAGCAACAGCAGAAACCAACCTTGGAGTATAGGTATACTAAACCTAGTATATCTCTCTATCTATATCTATAAGCTGGCAGACTAAACGCCGATCCCAGCATTGCTGTGCTATTAATTGACATACAAATTTTTGCTTTGCTTGAGCTAACACTTCTTAAACTAGATTTAAATAATATGAATTTCCATATTTTATGATTGTAATTTTTGTTACGCGTTCCTGAATAACCCTGCTATTGACCCCAATTCAAAATAAAATCAAGAATATACTTTTGAGAAAAGATATCTTTTTTGCCAGATTTATGTGTTAAAAAATTTTAATCTGCTAACTTTGACTGTTAAAATGGTGTTATTTTAAAAGATGGTCCATTTAGTTAAGGTTTCGAAATGGTACTACACTTATTATTTCATTCTTAAAAAAAAAAAATAAGCTGACGTGTTCTGATGTGGCCATCCACTTGACTTTACCATACAACCTGGCCCCTCACTTATATTTAATATTTAATAAAATTATTTATACTCATGTAGGGGAGGGGGGTTAGTTTTTGCATTTTTAGATTTCTGGGGGCCCACTGATTATGTATACAAAATTTGGTTGAGTTTGCTCAAATGGCCTAGATTTTTAATTTTAAACCCCCTCCACCCTCCTTAATTTTGGATCGATATGCACCAAAATCTCATCAGCTCTTAATCTCAATGAACCAAAACTACGTGTGAAATTTGGTTTCGATATTCACACTAGTTTTGAAGCTAGCTCGTCCACAAAAATTTGGTAACGCACAGACAACCAGACTAACAGACATTTTGACAAAACAATTATTATCTCAAAAAATATAATTTTTTCGATGTTCACTTATTAGGACTTTTTCGTAGACCGAAATGCCATGGTTTCGCTCAATTTTTTTAATCAAAATAGTTTCAGCCGTTTGTTTAGATATTTCGAAAAAAAGAAGCAAAAAAACCACTTTTTTCATGCACGATTACAGTACTTGACCATACCCTGTATGGTAAAGTAAAAATATCTTGTATTGATGAAGGAAGCATTTTATTTGTTTCCTTCATTGACCCCTTGAAACCCTGAAGAAGGGGTGAAGAATCTTTCGAAACGTCGGTTTGAAAGGAAAGGAGGCAGGAATCCAATAAATTACACCTTATTTGGATATGTGTTAATTTTTTCTTTCCTCACTACCCCTGGGCTGCCTTCCAATACTTTCAATTAAAAGTTCTACCAGTCCCTCTCTCTCCAGAGAAAATTCCGTGCAAATAAATATCTTTTATTTTTGAGCTAATTTCAAAATAATATTTGATATTGGATATATTAATTAATTATGTCTCATCTTGTTTGAATTAATCTTTGGCCATTATAACCATTAATGCTTTAATAACTATTAAAATGAGACATAATTAATAAGCATATTGAATAAATATCCAATATCCAATAATGTTTTGAAATTTGGTAATTTTGCAAAATAAATAAATAAATAAATACAAATGATATTTTTTTAAGGAAAGAGAGAGATAAGTGTTGTATCATTTTGAAATCTTGACTAAATGGGCTATCTTTTGAGATAACTTGCAATGTTAGGGTTAGACATTTTTTTACCATTATGAAGATCAAAATTTTTTAATACATAAATCGGGCAAAAAAAAATTATTTTCCAAAAGTAGAATAATTTTATTTTGAATTTTCGTCAATAGTAATGTTATTCAGGCTCGTGTGACAAAAATGATGAGATTAGAATCATAAAATATGGAATTGTGTAGCCACAGCATCTAAATATTCGTAGAGATTTTCACAATTTCAAAAAAAATGTCTATAACTCAAAAACTATAAGACATTTTATTTTTTAGCTTCTGGACTGGTCTATCTCATGTTTCCAGCTTAAATTTGAGTTTTGGGACACCCTGTATAGACGAGGGATTTTTTTTTTCAAGTTCGATCAGTCGCCAATAAAAACCAAAATGAAAACCCGAAGATGCTCTGCGCAGATGTGTTGGGCAATGGTCTAGTATGCGCGTCGATCGTATCAGGTCGGATTTGTCAGTGAGCACGTAAACATGTCTCGAACAATACAGTCTCCCGCCAAGTGTGAAGTGCGTGCAGTCATTCGATTTCTGCATGCTGGGGGGTACAATGCAGCAAAAATTCATCGACGAATAAGTAATGTACACGGTCAGACTTTCATGACTGACAGCTCCCTCCGATTTTCATCTCTTTGCTCACATGAAACGCTGGCTAGGAGGACAGAAGTTTGTCTCAGACAAAGCGCTACAGACTAGGGTAGAGAATTGGCTGAAAGCACAGGAGGCTGCCTTCTATGACAAGGGTATTGGAAAGTTGATTCCACGTTACGAAATATACCCTTGTCATAGAAGGCAACCGCCTGTGCTCTCAGCCAATTCTCTACCCTAGTGTGTAGCGTGTAGCGCGTTGTCTGAGACAAACTTCTATCCTCCCAGCCAGCGTTTCATGTGAGCAAAGAGATGAAAATCGGAGGGAGCTGTCACTCATGAAAGTCTGACCATACACATCATTCATTCGCCGATGAATTTAGGCTGCATTGCACCCCCCAGCATCCAGAAATCGAATGACCGCACGCACTTCACACTTGGCGTGAGACTGTATTGTTCGAGGCATGTTTACGTGCTCACTGCGCGGTCAGAACCAGTATCTTTTATCTATGACCAGAGACACTGCCCAGGGTAGAACGTCTTCGAATTTCCATTTTGGATTTTATTTGGCGACCAATCGGACCTAAATATCTCTCGTATTTGGTAAAGAAACCTCAAAAAGCGAGTCCGACTCGCTCTTGTTTACTTTTTACACCTTATTGAAATGAACGCTTGTTTTTTAAATTTATTTTTTCATCACTATTTCTGATGTTTGGGATTTGCTTAAAAATATTTTACTAGACTTGATGATTTATACATCTGTCCGTCATCAAACTTTGACTATTTACCAAATTTCAAGACCTTTCTTTAATCGTTTCAAAATTAAAGGTTATTAAAGGCTAAGACAAAAAAATATTATGTTAGTTAATCTGTAACTGTGATTTTAAAAAGAAAGTTTTGAAGATGTTTATTAATGGAAAACTATTACTAATTACTTTCCCATCAGTTGATTTCTTGTATTTGCTCTAAAATAGCTGTCGTTCATGATTTCACAATTTACTGATAGAAATCGAATATTTATTTAAATGACAGATTTACTTCCTTTTTACTTTATCATACAGGGTATGGTCAAGTATTGCAATCGTGCATGAAAAAAGTCTTTTTTTGCTTCGTTTTTCCGAAATATTTCAAAAACTGAAATTATTTCAATAAAAAAAATTGAACGAAACCATGGCGTTTTGGTCTACAAAAAGCTCTAATGACTGAACATTGAAAAAATTATGTTTTACGAGATATTGATTATTTTGTCAAAATGTCTGTTAGAGTATGTTAGGTCAGGTGGGGTAACTGGGGCCGGGGGCAACTGGGCCAGGGGTCCTGTAACCCCAGAGCTTTTTAATTTTACCGCATTTTTTTAGCGCAATTCACTTTTTCATATTGGTGGGAAATTTTCAGTGTTCCTGAATTAGAGAAATTTCTTTAAGTTTATTTTATACTTAAGTACTTGGTTAAGTTAATTACTTATTTACTTATTTACCTAGTGCTTACTTCTTACCTAGTTGCCTTACACAGTTCCTTGAAAATATTGAGACTTGAGTACTAAATTAAGGCTTTTAAGCATAAGGAACTGATTTAACTTTATTTCAAATGGGTAAAATGAAATTATTTTGTTTAGTTGTTTGATTTATGATACTTTTTTTGAATTTTTCTGTATTAAAAAAATTGATTTTAAAATAATAAGTTAAATTAATTACCAAAAATTAATAGAATAAAAAATAGAAATTGATAATAGCCAGTCATTAGTCAATTATACTGAATCGCTTACAATTTTGATATTTTTAACTATAGTACAAATGAGAATGAATGTCATGCACAAATTTATATAGGGAACATGTCCGAACTGCTCAAAAGATGTTAAAAATTAAAAAATAGCAAATAGGCTGGGCTGGTCCAATTAATTCTACAACGCGTTTAACTGGGCCAACTGCAACTTTCAGAAGACATTCAACTTAAGATAATTCCAAAATGTTGAATAATCAAAAGTTGAAAGTATCATGATTATTTGAAGAAAATTTCATTTTTCAATTAATATAGTCAAGAGATCTATAAATTGTGAGGAAGCTTAGTTATAGCCAAAAATATGGAGTACTATCCTTGGGAAAACAAAAGAAGCTGGCCCAGTTACCCCACCTGACCTTATTAGTAGGTACCTTACCAAATCTTGTTTATGCTCTAGCTCAAAAACTTAAGTCAATATATAAACGAAATTTTACATGTAGTTTTTGTCATGATAATTATTAAGAGCTGATTAGATTTTGGTTGAAATCAGACACAAAATTAAGGGGGGGGGGAAGGGGGGGGGGAAGGGGGGGGGTTTCTTAAAAATTATAAATTTTAAAACTAAAAAATAAAACATGTAAAAATGTACTATAAAAGTGGGCAATAATAAAATCAACTGGTGTGGTCACCACACGACATTCACATTCTCATTTATTTGAAATCATCGCGACACTCCTAATTTACACACCTTTCATTTATTTCAATCGGATTA
Source organism: Forficula auricularia (assembly GCA_024734495.1). NCBI lineage: Eukaryota > Metazoa > Arthropoda > Insecta > Dermaptera > Forficulidae > Forficula > Forficula auricularia. The sequence goes on along the minus strand of JALMQS010000074.1, from coordinate 4,597,821 downwards.
AAATTTATACACGACTAATAACTCATGAGACTTGATAAGTAGGTACACCAATTTAAAAAAAAATCGTTAGTACCTTTAAAAAAAAAAAAAAAAAAAAAAACGAAAAATCATTCATGCAAATGTCAATTTCCGCTGTTTCGATTGCAGCCAAAAGCTTGAAATACTTCTTCTAGCCTATATCGAGCTCAAGTTTCGAATTTCATAGCTATGAGACTTATGGTTGGGAAACGCAGGTGGAGGGGGGGGGTACATTCGTACATACGTACGCACTGACCAATGGATTTTCCCCCCTTCTTAACCTCTGGGGACCACAATATACGGTTTTATGTCCTAAATCCGGTTTTCAACTATTAAGGAAATCGCCTCCTTCCATCTAGAAGTTACAAAATTAAATTAACTTTTTTCATCTCTGAGCTGGAAGCTCTCAGTGTCAGGACCCAGGCAGGCGATCGCAATACTTCACATTACTATATTCTATAGAATATAAATGAAAATATAAAGTCATTTATTCTGTCGGGTACCAGACTGGGATGGTTCAAATAATAGAACTATCAATTTGTCTTAATATACCTTTTGATCGATTTGTACGAAATTTCGCAAATGCACCCTCTAAGACCTTACAAAAGTGACTCTCCAATGACCCAAAGGTGGAAGAGGGAGGGAGGGTGAGGGGTTCGTAAATAATAAAAAATAATAAAAAAAAATTTTGTTTTTGTTTTTTGAAATCTGTGATCTTATCAAATAGTATTTAAAAGGTTTCAGGTGGACTTATTTGAAAGGTGGAAATTGATAGAATCATTACAAAGAAGGGAAGTTTATAAATGAAAGTCGTGTGGCGCACAAAACATACACCAAGTTTTATTATACAATCGCCTTTCAATTATAATATCCTTTGAAAATTGAAAACAATTTCAACTGATATGTAATTTGTATTTATATTATACTAAGAGAGTTATATAAGATCAAAATTGGTGGATTCCATTAATTCGTTCCCTAATATTAAGAGAAAAATGAAATTATTGACGACAAAATTAACTTCCTTACACAAATAAGGAAATGTCGACATGATTCTGATTCTTAGAAGGTTTCTAAATTTAAATATCCTGGCCTTACTTGTGCCCTTCACATGTATTCCAGCTATAAACCAGCTTTAAAATTAAACAATTAAAAATATTATTAAAAGTTAATCAAAGAAAAAAACCTAGAAGTTACAAAATAAAATTAACTTTTCTTTTTATCTCTAAGATAGAAGCTCTCAAAGTGTCAGGACCCAGACAGGCGATCGCAATACTTTGACATTATATTCTATAGAATATAAATGTGAAAGTAAAAATTATTACATTTCCAAATAAGATATATTTAATGTTAGTTTGTTTCATTGGCCATTTGAAACCCTGAAGAAGGAGGGAATAATTCTCTGAAACGTTGGTTTTAAAGGAAAGGGGTAAAAAGAATGACAATCTAATAAATACCTATTATTTGGAAATGTAATAATTTTTTTTTCAGTATCCTTGGTAGGGAATGCAATCTGGAGCCGAGATCGCAAGTTCGAGATCTCGGCATTTTCGAGATCCTGGGTACTTTTTGAAAAAACTCTATTGTTTTTATTCGGAAAACTAAAACGTGATGAAAACTGCTTTGAGTGTTGTGTGATTAAGTAATAAACAACATTAATTTAAAAAAAATGTTTATTCTTTATAATCATTTACTTATTATTACCAATGAACACAACAATTATCCGCTTTTTATTTATTTTTTTTTTTTAAATTAACGAAAATAAAATAATACCTCAGAAGGCTATTTATTGACAAAATCGCCCATTTAAAAGACTAGCTCTAAGGGTGATTTTGGAAATAGTTCCTTAAAAAACAAAGAGTACCTACTGCTGTCCTACAAACGGCATCTTATTTCAGTAAAAAAAAACTAATGAGTATTTTTTCAAAATTATGAGTTTGAACATTTTCATTTAAGAATGAAAAACAACATTTTTGTTTCCGAAAAGGATGACATGGGTGACATTTGGTTTGAACAGGACGGGGCCACTTGCCACACACATAACAATCGATCTTTTGCGCACTGTTTTTGGAAATCGAATAATGATTTTGTGTTTCATTCATAAATGAAAATTTCTACTCTTTCTAATAAATTTATAATTTTGAAAAAAATATTCATTAGTTTTTTTTTATAGCCGATTCAAATTCCAAAAGTTAAATGGCCCATTGTGTATATTAAAATATTTTTGACGAAACTTGACATCTCACTAAGGATTTGGAAATGAAAATCATAAAATATGTTCCTCAATTAACTGCAAAAACATTTTCAAAATATAAATTTTTTTGAAAATACGATTGAAATTCAAGAAAATACAATTAAAAAAAAAATATTTAATCATTATACAGGAAATAAAAATAAAATTTTCAGAAGAGATTTAATAAATTTGAAAGTTAGAAAAATATATTTCACTTTATTTCATATTCATATAAAATGGAATTCGAAACAATGGAGTTAACCTAATTTATGTCGCTATGTATTCATGATTTAGAAATAGAATTAGCTGAATTTCAAATCAACATAGTGTGGAAAATTAAATTTGAAAAGCTGATTTCCAAAGTATTATAGAAGGAGCAGGGTGGTCAAGCTTTTGTGACAATATATATGTTAAGGGGGTTACAGAAAATATGACGAAAGGGGTGGGAGGAGGGGGGGTCAAAAAGGCGAAATTTTGCTTGACGTATTTTATGAATGGCTTCCAAGTAACAACTCATTTTGAAAAAAATAATTTAAAAAAAAAATGGAGAATGAGAGCTCATTAATTACAAACACAAACCTATAGAAGCCCCTAACAAAGGGCAAAATCTATATTCTTATCAGAATCCAGGACGCGGATGTCAGCCGAATCTTTCCATTGATAAACTACTCAACGATCAAAGAATCAATTCTTCAAATAAGAATATATTAAATTAGAAGAAAGATTTTTATTGTAACTTATATATGGTATGTTCCTTTTTATTTTATATATTTGTAATTTGATTATCAGATTTTTTGGAGAGATTTTTGGAGTTCCCATAACAAGTTTAAGACTCTTTGTTACAAGTGCCATTCTGCCAAGTTGTCGGCACGACTAGTTCTACAAAAATTGTTTAATGATATTGTTGCAAGAAGAAGATAGACCAAGAAGGTGGAACTCCTGCATCTTTGAATCGTGAAAATAAACTGATGTGACCATGCACATGACTTTACCATACACCTCCTCTTATATTTAATATTTAATTAAAATAATTTATAATTATTTACTAAAGAACCTCCCTCCTCACTTAATTTTGAGTCCATTATCAATGAATAATATCTCCTTTTAATTATGATACTATTTTTTTAGAAATATAAGTATTCTTCGATTTTTGTTTGAAAATATTTTTAATCCACTCCCCCTTTTTGGTAACTATCAATTTCACATAGAGAGTCATTTTCAGGTTATTTAGGGTGCATATGCGAAATTTCGTCCAAATGGATTAAAGGTTCTACAACTTATATTGAAAGTTTTATTTTTTGAATTCCCCCAATTTTGGCCCCCGAAGAAAATAATAACTTTCTTTTTTATGATTATTAGTATATTTCATTTTTTTCTTGTTTTTTTAGTTTGAAAATCTTGTAATTTTAATTTTAAACCCCCCCCCCCCTCCCTTAAATTTTGGGTTGATATCAATCAAAATGTAATCAGCTCTTAATCTCAATGTACCATAACTACATGTGAAATTTTATTTTGCTATTCACTCTAGTTTTCGAGCTAGTGCGTCCACAAAAATTTGGTAACGTAGTAACAAATATTTTGACAAAACAGTTAATATCTCGAAAAATATAATTTTTTCGATGTTCATTCATAAGAGCTTTCTTCTAGATCGAAATGCCATGGGTTCGCCTAATTTTTTTAATCAAAATAGTTTCAGCGGTTTTTGAGATATTATGAAGCAAAAAAACACACTTTCTTCATGAACGATTACAATACTTGACCGTACCCTGTATGGTAAAGTAAAAAGAAGAAAGAATAATTGTAGTTGTTTGGATCAAACAAAGGGCTTAGAATTTTAATTTTTTTCAAGACTCAGTACGTACGCTTTCGTAAATTTTAGTGATTTGGTATTTTTTTGTCAGAGAAGGGATTGACCTAGAAAATGAAATTTTGTACATAGGTGCAGTTTATTATTAGGAATTAATTTGCGGAATTTGAGCTCATTAGCTACAAGTGTTCGAAAGTAACTAATATAAATATTTCATTTTTTCTGATTTTGTGTATTTTCTGATCAGAAGTTCTAAAGCTTGAAAGACCAAAATCAAGCAAAGAACACCTTCTTTGATTTTTTTCATAAATTATTAATGATTATGTATAATTCCTCGGGTCACCAGGTCCCTAAATTTATATCCGAGTCGACCACTTATTTTAACTAGATAATATATATATATATATAATTAATATTAAAAAAAATTTGAATCGGAAATTTTCGAGTGAGCAAATAATAAAAAGTATGATGAAGATTAAGACTTACCGATAGACATAAGGTCCAAGTTCATCAATTTTCGGCTTCTCTCCATTATTCAAAAATTCGTCAGCGTTGGTAACGTTATATACATAAACACTGATGATGGGATGTACAGGTGGCTTTCTCCACCAATTGTAGGTCTGCGAATCTTTTTGGAGGATTATTTGCTAAAAAACAAAGAGAAAACAAACTCGCTAATGACAAATTAATAGAAAACACTTAAATGTTAAGTTCAAGATCCTGGCGAATTATGGTTCTATAATTTCGTATGTCTACACATATTAAATGAACACAAATAAGATAAATATAAATACTTTGATAATAAAAATCATATTAATCATGCTTTGAAGTTAACAATAGCTTAAAGTGGGCTTATTTAAACAATATTTCTCAATTAAAACACCAAACAGGTTAGAAAGCTATAGAAAATCAATTAGGGTTGGAAATCACATCCTCTAAAACTTTGATTCTAATAGAATTTGCCGTAGAGTTAATAGTTTAGGAGTTAATTGCTAATTTCCATTAATGCCTCTTCCACCAAAAATATTACAGCCATCAGGAAAAAAAATTTATATATTTTCGCGAAGTGTTTTCAGGTATAAAGCTAAAATTTAGTACAGTGTAATGTGAAAATACATATATTCGAATCGAGTTTCATTAGATAAAATTATTTAAGATTGGCAATTTATACTCACAGGAAACGTTTTCAGATATAAAGCTAAAATTTGGCGCATTTAAATACAAAAATACATGGTTGCGTACCAGGTTTCAGCTTATTAAAAAAACCATTCTATGTTGACAATTCATATTCTCGAGAAGGATTCTCAGATATATAGCTAAAATTTAGTGCATTGTAACATAGTTGCGTACCAATTTTCAGATCATTAACTAAAATCATTCAAGATTAACATTTTGTACTCTCAGAAAACGTTTTCATGTAAAAAGGTAAAATTTGGTGAATTGTAATGTGAAAATACATATTTGCGTGCTCATTAACTAAAACCTTTCAAGATTGGAATTTTGTAATCTCAGTATGTAAAAAGCTAAAATTTAGAGTATTGTAACATAGTTGTGTACCAATTTTCAGTTCATTAACTAAAACCATTCAAGATTGGCGCATTTTGTATTTTCAGGAAACGTTCTCCGGTTTAAGATAAAAATTTAGTGCATTGTAATGTGAAAATACATATTTGCGTACCAATTTTCAGCTCATTAGGTATAACTAAAACCATTTATACCATCCGGCAACACGTCTCAACTTGTCCATGCGTGTCTCGACTCGTTTGAAATAGTCTCGACTTTTCATCATTTAAAATCTATTAAATTTTGTAAAGTAAATTAGAAAAACGGGCAATTCTAGACCGATCTAATAAAGTTAGAAAGAGAGAGAAAAGGCGTAAATCGCCCTCTCCCGTTTGAAATAGCCTCGAATTGTCATCATTTAAAATCTATTAAATATTTGTAATTGGAAATAAGCAAAACGGGGAATTCTAGAGCAATTGAGTATTGATACTATCTAATGGTTGAATTCTTGACCAAATTGACTTTATTTATTTATTTATATTATTAAAAAACAAAAATATCCTTCGATGGCTTCTTTTAATTATTACGCGTGTTTACAATTTATTTGCTAATGAAGTTAGAAGAGAGAGGGAAAGCAATCTTTCCCACTATGATTGGTATTTTATATGAATATACAGAGTGAAGCGGGTTCAGGGGATTCCCCAGGACCCAGCCCTGCGTTGTGAGAGGCCCCGCGGTCTACGAAAATTACCAAATTAATAAACGCCGATTTTGATTAACTTTTTATAGAATAACGATACCATTAACAGATGCAAGACATTTTTTAGTAGCGATGATTCAGTTTAAATGAGTAACAAAAATCATCAAAGTTCAGTATAACTCCATAAAGTCTTCATATCCTGGAAACTAATTTAGATAAAAAAATCCAGACGCTTTCAGAGAAATATACGTTTTAGTGAAATTAAACTACATCAATAATTTTTTGCAAAAGTCATACATAATTACAGATTTTGTACGATCATTGAATTTTTTGCCCCTTGAAAGCGAATTATGGATGCGAAAAAATATTATTTGGATTTGTTTAAAAAACTGCTTGAATCAATAACAAATGTCTTTTATAGGGCGTCACACCCTCTCGATATAACAGACTAAAAGAATTATAAATGAGAAAGAAATCGAACTTATTTTATCGATTTGATCTATCTGATGGTTCACAGTACCTTTTTAATATAAGAAAATATCATTTCGATTAAGAATTTTGTAGTTTAAAAGAAATGTTATGAAGAGATCCAATTTCTTATTCTCTGCCGGGAGTGAATCAACTAGAAATGCCAAAAGGAAACGCATCAGGCTATTGTATTGCTACGGGCTTCGATACTGAGCGTTAGTCGATCTGCGTGGCAAGGATTATACTATATATATTTATCTAGATTAATTTGTAACAACTCTTAGAGAAATTTCTCTAAAAAAATTACCCTCTTGCCTAGAATCGAACCGACGAACTCTTGAACTATGGGTATCAGCTCTAACCACTAGACCAATGTCACATTAATATATATATCTTGATTTCTTGAAAACTATATATTTTTGATTTAGACTTTGTGTCTAGATAATATTGTATTCATTTGAACTCGAATGAAAATGAAAAAACACCAATAGATTTTAAATTAAGAATCATTAAATATATATTAATTAACGAGGCAAATTTGAAATATAATTTAAACCAAGGGCGAGCCGAAGGCACGCACGAAAAGCTCGTTATTTAATATTCATCTTATATACATAAATAAATAATTCCTCGTTGTAAAATTTAAGTGTATGATTTGAATGTGTATTTAGACCCCACAAAATTTTTGAACCCGGCCCAGCAAAAGGTCACGCCGGCCCTGCCTCTAGTTATCCGAAAAACATATTTGGCACTGACATATAATATCTGGAATTATAAAGGGCCCCATATCTCAAATAGCTTAGGGCCTTATCAAGCCTAAATCCGGCCCCGCTAGGCAATTCGGGGCTATCGCATGCCGATATTTCAAAGTTAATTACATTTTATTGTGATACTGATATTGATACCTATATTGTGATATTGATACTTGTTAAAGATAGCAATTTTTTAAAAACTATTCCGAATTATTTTGGAGCAAAAAAATAAAAAATATCCCTACCTTCAAGTAAAGAGGTGTCGATTTTGACCAAAAGCTTACTACAACTCCCCTGTCCAATACCTAGCTCAAGTTTCAAGTTTCTGATTTACAGATGCTGAGCTATAGCTGTGCACACACATAACATTCAGTTTTTGAGTTAATTTTGGCTCGGACGTCCACAAAATGCTTTTCTATATCTTTAGGGCATCCTTATATTATCATCTAGAGTTGGCCGAGTGTAATTAACGTAGACTTCGAAAATGAATGCAATACTTTACTAAGATGGTTTGGAATGAAAGCGAAAGTAAAAATTGCCTAAGTTAGCCATATTCAGTTTGTTTTCCTGTAGGTTTAGATGCCGATATTTAACGAAATCTTATAGCTTTCTATCGAAAGCCTGACCTGATTTTGTTAAAATACATTTTTCTTTAAAAAGTCTAACTTTTACACTAGATTTATTTCCGAAATAATAAAAGAGTATCTTGTTAATTGAATAAATAACTTTCGATTAATAATATAGGAGGAGCACATATTATGGGGGTAAGTCTTCTGAAGGCTAAGTGAGTCATATTCTAGAAATGTTGAGTCTAAGAGATAAAATTCTTAATAAATGAATGATATTATTTTTATTCACCTTTATAATCTATTTCTTTTGGATTATTCAAAAATTAAAGTTAAATCATATAGCAATCGCTTTTACGAACGTTCACTTTTATTAAGCTCTGTCCAGAGCATTGTAGATCGTAATCTAAATAGAATAAAATCTTGCAATTTAAAAGTTAATATATTTGAAAATCAAGAATCGTAATGAAATTTTAATTGAATGATTATTTTGGGGAGAGTGGGATTTTATGTGAGATCAAAAATAAAAAATATATTTTTATCATAGAGAGTGAGGTATAGATCTGAAAAATAAAATTAGATTTAATTAATTGGAAAATTCTGTTTGGCCGAGACTAGCAGAGTTATTGATTCATAATGAGAAATTAATGAAATCAACCTCTGCTAGAAGCAAATACTCCCTTGAACAAAAAGTTTCAGGAATTTATTCAGAAAATCACAAATACAAATTTATTCATCAAAATCGATACTATCCCATTCAAAGTACTCCCCATCGACTGCAGAGCACTCATGGCAGCGCTTGATCCAATCCTCGAAACATGTTTTATACTCGGTTTTCGGTATAGACTATCAGGGCCGTTTTCGATTTTTACGATTTTAAAAATTAAATCGTCTTTCCATCAACGAGTTTCTATTAAATTTTAAGTTAAAAACGGTGCGAAAATGTTGAAGAATTGTTACTCTATCGGTAACAAACTTTTATGTGTGGCCCAAGTTTCCGTGAATCTGTCGAGGATGACGAACTCAGTCGTCATCGAAAACCGACGAAAACGTCGATAAAATCAAAGAAATGATGGCCGAAAACTGTAAATTGACCATTGTAGAGATGGCAGCGAGCTTGAACATCGTTTATGAATCCGTTCAGGACATTTTGTTTCACAAAGAGAGACAAAGAGGTTGTCCTCTGCTTGATGCAAATAAACATACACACATATATATCATCTCGATATTTATGTGTGTATGTTTATTTGCATCAAGCAGAGGACAACCTCTTTGTTTCTCTTTGTGAATCAACAACTCTGCTACTCTCGGCAAAACAAAAACTTTTCAATTAGACATTTTGTTTAATGATTTGGCTTTGAGACGCCAAAAAAGACGGGATTTGTTGGAACCACGTAACTCGCGGTCGAACAATGCCATCGTAATCCGCAACTTTTTGACCAAGAACGGTACGAATACCATCCAATAGCTACCAAATTCGACTGATTTGGCTCCATACGACTTCTTTCTGTTCAGTCGACTCAAAAAATGGCTCCGGGAAACGCGTTTTAGCAGCCAAGTGGAGATAATGAAAAAATCGGAGACGGCTCTGATGGCCAAACCAAAAACCGAATATAAAAAAATGTTTTGAGAATTGGATCAAGCGCTGGCATGAGTGCGTTGCAGTCGATGAGGAGTACTTTGAAGGAGACAATATCGATTTTGATTAATAAATTTGTATTTTTGATTTTCTGAAACTTTTTGATCAAGGTAGTACTTATATAGTATTAGGGTGGCCCTTATTTATATTTGGGTAAAAATAAATTTCTCATATTTTAGGAGTGTCGGGCGGTATTTTGTTAGAATGGATCTAAAAGTACTTCCTACCAAATTTTAGCTCAATCGAACATCATTTAGCGGTGGCGCTTGGGGCCTAAAGTTTTGAAAATATATAAAATGCCAATTTTGCGTTTTCAAATCTTGCGCGTCAAAATATATAATTAAAACATAATTATAATGTTTACTGGGGCACGAAATTATTACAAGATAAAAGTGGCAAGCCAGTATAATTGCTACCGGATCCAAAATATGGAACAATTACTAGGTGTTTCAGGTGTACAAGCTGCTGCAGGTACCAAATGGCTTCAGCGATTTACAAAACTTTGGATTATTGCTGATTAAGCGGAAACACGAAATACATTATATATATATATACAGGGCCGTGCCTACAGAGGGTGGTTCAGGTGGTGCAAGACATCATGGCGCTCAAGCTCGAGGAGCGGACTTGTAAAGTCCAGCCCAGAAATTTAAATTTAGTTATAATATCAAGATTTTTAAGAAAATATAATTTAAATTAATTCTCGATAAAATTTCAATATAAGCCAGAGAGCCCTAATCGAAGAGAATCGTCGTCTGGAATTTTAATGGGACAAATTGTTCCATTGTATACCTATGTTTGGAAAGAGTGGCGAACTCTATTGTCCACAAACCCAGGTCCAAATTTGTTTGGGGGAAGGTATAGAGAAATTTAATAAAATAATTTATAATTATTTACGAGAGAGCCCCCCCCGGCCCCCCCCACCTTAATTTTTGGTTCGTTTTTAACCAAAATCTAATCAGTACTTAATCTCAAAGCACCGAAACTACATGTGAAATTTAGTTTTAATATTCACACTAGTTTTTGAGCTAGGCCGTACACACAATTTGGTAACGTACTAACTAAAGTACCTACTAACAAACGTAGTAATAGACGTTTTGACAAAATCACTTATATCTCGTAAAATATAATTTTTTCGATGTTCAATCATTATGGCTTTTTTATAGAGTAAAACGCCGAGGTTTCGCTCAATTTTTTTAACAAAATAGTTTAAGACCTTTTTAAGATATTTTGAAAAAACGAAGCAAAACAAAAACACTTTTTTCATGCCCGATTACAATAGTTGACCATACCCTCTATAACAGTGTTTTTCAACCTTTTTCAAGACGCGAACCCCTTAGTATGAAAAAAGATTTCGCGACTCCCTACCCCCCGCTGTTTGTAACCTGTATTTTATTATGTTACAAATATCAAATCCGTACAACATTTTTATTAATTTATTTATTTATTTTTCGAGGATCTTAATTTTTAGAATAGGTGTTGATTTTCTTTTGTTTAAAAAAATAATTAAACACAGTTATATTTTTTTTTTTCATTTATTTAATTTTATTGTTATATCAAGGGACGTTTCGACATATACATTCATGTCATCATCAGCCTTGAACAATCTTAAATTTATTTGTCACAAGAAACCACTCTTCGAATTTTTTCTTTGCTGACGCCCATAATAGTTGCAAATTGCAAGCTTCATCTTAATTGGACAACGGTAACCCGTGCCGCACGAGGTTGAAGTTCCCTTACCCCCCCCCCACCCCTCGTGGTTGCGCCACAGGAACTTACTTCCACCTTTTTATTTTATTTTTATCTATGTTTTCAGATTTGATGCTCTTATAGCTGATTTCTTTATAAAAATAGAAATTAAGAGTGAAGCCATCTTGACCGGGAGTTTTTTATGAGATGATCTCATTAAAAATTCCCCAATCTAGATTATACTCTC
>JALMQS010000074.1:4507790-4583632 GCA_024734495.1 Forficula auricularia | reverse complement strand
TTAATTCTCTTTTAGAATAGGTGTTGATTTTCTTTGTTTGCAAAAAATAATAACACAGTTATATTTTTTTTTTTCATTTATTTAATTTTATTGTTATATCAAGGGACGTTTCGACATATACATTCATGTCATCATCAGCCTTGAACAATCTTAAATTTATTTGATCCAATCAAATCACATTCTGATTCATCTGAATACATATCACAATTATTAATATTTATAATTATTAGGTATCGAATTGAAAGTTTTTGCCGAGAGTAGCAGAATTTTTATATATTGAAGGAGACAATAAAAGAGTGTGTCTTCTGCTGGAAATATAAATTTTTTATATTATTATAAATTTATAATTCCAGCAGAAGACACACTCTTTTATTGTCTCCTTCAATATTAGGTATCGGCTAAATATACAATTAAATACTTATGACAGCCATATTTTGTTCGATTCGTTTTCGTCGATTCAGTATTTTATTGGAGAAGTGGGGTCTGAGATAAACATTAAAGCATATATACCTGGTATGGAAATTGTCTTTCAGAATTTGAAAGAAGAATTGTGTCTTATTATTTCTCGGTGCAAGAACTATCAGAGAACACTGGGCAAAAGTGGATCATAAATCCGTTTTTAAATGCAGCTATAGAGGAGGCAAGTTTGGGAACCAACCTAAAAGAAAATCTGCTGAAATTATCTTCCGATGGAATGTTGGGGTTAAAATTCAAGTCTGTCAATTTGGATACCTAATCTTGTTTTTGAAACTGTACTTTTCGATTTATTTAATAATTTTTTATTTTAAACTTCTATTCATTCTACAAATTTCAAGACCGGGTTGATAGTGGTCCTATGATAATTACTACTTTTTTTCGATTTTCGATTTTTGATTGTGATTTTAATTCAACAAACTAAAATACTAATTATTTATTTTAAACACTTGTTAACGATAAAAATTAATTGCAAATAACTAAAAAAAAGAGAACTCAATACCAAAAAGTGGTTTTAATAATGATTAATAGCGAATAAAACTTTTTCGAAATTTTCAAAAATTGAAAAAAAAAATGGTAATTACTTACTATCATAGGACCACGATCAATCTAGTCTTGAGGGTAAAAAAATAATAATTTTAAAGATATTTCAATGAAATTATATCCATTCATCTCTATATGAAATACTAATTAAAATAATAGTAAAATTTTCAAATAAATTAAATTTTATTTTCCCATCAAAATCCATAAAATTGATAAGGGGTGACCCTTACCTACTTTTCTGTTTTTTTGAAGGGGGTAAAAAGTAATTATTTTAAAGATATTTCAATGAAATTATATCCATTCATCTCTATATGAAATACTAATTAAAATAATAGTAACATTTTCAAGAAAATTAAATTTTATTTTTCTATCAAAATCCATAAAGTGTTGATAAGGGGGAACTACGCCCACTGGCCAGCAAGAGGCCCGCCGAAAACGTGCTTCGCAGCGGGTTGTAACATAAAGATGATTAGTTGTACAGATTTTCCTTTTAATCAGATTCCTTTCATTTTTTAAAATATAATGAATTTATAAACTTTTTAAATAACATATGTTTCAATTCTAAATAAAGGTAAGAGCTAGTGAAAGTTGAGTGATGATTTTCACCAATTTATATTATTAAATTTTCGTATTTCCTAAGTCCGATTATTAAATTGTTATATTAATTTGCTATAAAAGTAGGAGGGGTGAGTTTTTTTTTATTTTTTTTATTCTGATCTAAACATCCAAAGATAAATCAATAGAGATCGCCTTAGAGCTTGTTATGGGTGCTACCTAGGCATAGCATAGCTGGAGGCATCATAGAACGTTGCAAGTGAATGAACTCGACAACTCGAGATTTTTTCTCAGGTTCACGTGCGATCACTAGGAAACGTTTTCCAAGGGTATTGCCATCTCTCATCCAGCTAAGGAGAATCTCTGGAGAATAGGAAATTAGGCCCTCAAAGTTATTTTAAAAATAAATAACTAATTAATAATTTTTTCCTTAATTGAAATGTTTTTATTTTGTCGAGAGTAGCAGAGTTGTTGATTCATAGAGAGAAACAAAGAGGCTGTCCTCTGCTTGATGCAAATAAACATATACACATATATATATAAAAATATATTTGTATATATATGTGTGTATGCTTATTTGCATCAAGCAGAGGACAACCTCTTTTTTCTCTGTATGAATTTTTCGCTTAATTATAAGGTTGGCGAAGATTAAAAAAAGAAATAATATCTATGTTCAAAAAAAGGAAAAAAAATTACTAAAGATGAACAGAGTCCGAATCATGTAACTATATTGAAAGTTTTTTGCCGAGAGTAGCAGAATTTTTATAAATTGAAGGAGACAATAAAAGATTGTGTCTTTTGCTGGAATCCCAGCAGAAGACACACTCTTTTATTGTCTCCTTCAACATGTAACTACTATAAATGGACTTTTAAAATAAAGAAAAATAAAATGAGAGACAAAAAATAATTTAATTTTCCATTTTTAGGATTCCGTACAACGAATGTACCGAGCCCTATTGGTGTCCGCACAATGTATATCCCTCAGTCTGTCAGATTATTGCAACTCGTAAACGAAAATTAAATTAAAATTTAGAAGATATATGTATTAATTTTTCCCCAAATCAAAAATTGTATTAAAATTTTAATCAAATGATTCTGAAAGGAGGAATCTAATAAGCATTGTGTGATCACAAGAAAAGCTTCGAAAAGGCGCTGAAAATTGAAATTAATGTAGTAATCTGGTATCAGTACTAGTGCTGCTCTTATTTGAATGTGCTATTCATTTTATTAAAATGTACTGTAATGCTGGGCCGGCGTAAGGCAGGTTCAGCGCGTTAGCCGAAACCCGGCCCCGCGTTCTACGAAAATTACCCAATTAAAAAACACCGATTTTGATTAATTTTTTACACAATAATGATACCATTATAATCCAGGTTGATTTGCAGCCGTTGCACAAAATTATAAAGTGCTAGAGTTACTATTTTATTAATTTACTCCAATAATAATTAATAGAAAATCAATGGAGATTTATTGGTTTCTTAATAAATTATTTCTTAATAAATTCATCCAAATTAGAACTTTTTGAAGTAACCAACTTTTTTTAAACAAAATAAATGAATAATTTTTCATTTTTATTTCTAAATAGACAAACTAATAAATTTGTTGAAAAGTTTTTATTTTGCCGATAGTAGAGTTGTTGAATCATAAAGAGAAACAAAGAGATTGTCCTCTGCTTGATCAAGCAGAGGACAACCTCTTTGTTTCTCTTTAATAATAAGCTTATCTTTATCAAATGAATTTATTTCATCGGTCCATTTTATAATCATATCTTTTTTTACTTTTAATCAAATATAAAAAAATATTAAAAATAATCAAGAAAAATATTACAGTCATGCAAAAAAATGTATACATTTTCGCGAAATGTTTTCAGGTATAAAGCTAAAATTTAGTATAGTGTAATGTGAAAATACATATATTCGAATCGAGTTTCATTAGATAAAATTATTTAAGATTGGCAATTTATACTCACAGCAAACGTTTTCAGATATAAAGGTAAAATTTGGCGCATTAAAATGCAAAAATACATGGGTGTGTATATTAAATAAAACCATTCGATATTGACAATTGATATTCTCGGGAAAGAATTTCAAATATATAGCTAAAATTTGGTGCATTGTAACAAAGTTACGTACCAATTTTCAGCTCATTAACTAAAATCATTCAAGATTGGCATTTTGTACTTTAAAGAAATGTTTTCAGAATAAGATTAAAATTTGGTGAATTGTAATGTGAAAATACATATTTGCGTACTAATTTTCAGCTCATTAACTAAAACCTTTCAAGAATGGGATTTTGTACTCTCAGGAAAAGTTTTCATGTAAAAAGCTATAATTTAGTGCATTTTAACATAGTTGTGTACCAATTTTCAGGTCATTAACTAAAACCATTCAAGATTGGCATTTTGTATTTTCAGGAAACGCCATCCGGTATAAAATAAAAATTTGGTGCATTGTAAAGTGAAAATACATATTTGCGTACCAATTTTCAGTTCATTATGTATAACTAAAACTATTTATAGCAAATGAAAATAATTTGTATCTTATATAGGTATGAATAATTTTTTTTTTTTTTATACTTAATTGATATTTTTTCAGAGAAAATGAATAAATTCGAAATATTCGAGAAAACATTTTTTTGCAAACTAATCCGGCAACAGGTCTCAACTTGTCCATGCGTGTCTCGACTCGTTTGAAATAGTCTCGACTTTTTATCATTTCAAAATCTATTTAATGTTTGTAATTGGAAATAAGCAAAACGGGCAATTCTAGAGCAATTGAGTATTGATACTATCTGATGGTTGACTTCTTGACCAAATTGACTTTATTTATTTATTTAAATTATTAAAAAACAAAAATATCCTTCGATGACTTCTTTTGAATAATACGAGTGTTCACAGTTTATTTGCTAATAAAGTTAGAAGGAAGAAGGAAAGCATTATATCGTCCTCTCTTTCCCAATATGATTGGGATTTTAAATGAATATAAACAGGGCCGGCGCAAGGCGTGTTCATCGCGTTCGCCAGAACCCGGCCCAGCGTTTTGAGAGGCCCCGCGGTTTACGAAAATCACCCAATTAAAAAAGGCCGATTTTGATTAGCTTTTTATAGAATGATGATACCATTAACAGATGCAAGACATTTTTTAGTAGCGATGATTCAGTTTAAATGAATGACAAAATTCATCCAAGTTCATCAGTGTAACTCCTTAAAGTCCTCATATCCTGGAAACTACTTTAGATAAAAAAATCCAGACGCTTTCAGAGAAATATACTTTTTAGAGAAATTAAACTAAATCAATTGGTTTTTGCAAAAGTCATACATGATTACAGATTTTGTACTTTCATTGAATTTTTTGCCCCTTGAAAGCGAATTATGGATGCGAAAAAATATTACTTGGATTTGTTTAAAAAACTGCTAAAAAAAAAAAAATTGAGTTAAGATTCCCCAATTTTTGGAAGTCCGTCGACGAGTCGCAGGTCTTACGAATTTGCATAGGAACTAGGCATAGAAACGCCTGCCATTTATTAGTGGTTGTGTATCAATTGTCGTCTTACGGTTCATATGTTTTAAACAAAAACACATCAGGCTATTGCATTGCTAGGGTCTTCGATGCTGAGTGTTAGTCAATCTCTCGACGTGTGACAAGGATTAATATTTAATATTCATCTTATAAAAAATATATAATATATAAGAGCATTTGTAAATAAATAATTCCTCGTTGTAAAATTTAAGTGTAGGATTTGAATGTAGGTATATTCAAGCGCCCCAAAATTTTTGAACCCGGTCCCGCAAAAGGTCACGCCGGCCCTGCTGTAAGGGTTAAAAAATAAATTAATTCCTCAAAACTCATCTTGTTATTAAATCTATTATTTTTAGTATTTAATATTAACCTCCACTCAGAGTTAATATTTTCGCAATCACACTCATTTAACCCATATTAGAAAAAATTTTGACTAATGGAATGATCGAAATAGCTCTTTTTTCAGAGTATATATTTAACAAATCTAGCCAAGTCAGTTGATTAAATAATTCACTATCGAAACAAAATTGGGTTCTTATTTGTGTGCACAATTCAATATAAAAATTTAACGTTTTCAGGCAAAAGTCATGTAATTCAGTATGGGTTGATACGAGGGGTGAACCGCAATTGGAATTAGGTGTACGCCGTCTTTGGAATTACTTGGAATTATTTTGGAATTCATTAGATAATGCCTCTTCATCTATTGTCTTCTACTTGGAAATGAAAGTGGAAGTGGAAGTAGGTGTACACGATTTTAGGTCGCGGCTCATCCCTCAGCTTGATATTACTCTCACTATCAATAAGAATTTGGACATTCACACCGAAATATATTTCTTTTAAAAGCATAAAGTAGATGTGAAGAAGTTGTATCGATATATGTAGATTTCATAAAATTACCTAAAATTTGTATTTTTTGTTTGAAAGATTGAGAAATCCTGGGCATTAATTAATATAACCTTGGTTGCTCCGACTGAAATTCTAAATTCATTGTATTCACTATTCCCCCCCCCCTCCCTCCCCCAGTGGAAGCCGTTTGCCCACAAAGTCAAAGTTGAAGACAAAATATTCATTTTTTTAAAATTCTTGTTAGATCTGGAGCAAATTTAGTACACTTACTCTTTAGAATAATGTAAAATTGCTGCAAAATTCAACTCTCCAAAATAAGCGTGGGGGGGGGGGGGGGGGGGGTGAAAGAGGGCTCAAAATATTGATATTCTAAAATTTTTGTTCGATCTGGAGAAAATTTAATACACTTACTCCTTAAGATAATTTTGTTTGATTTGTTTTTATTTGTAATTAGAATAGTTAATGTGAATTTCTTGAGATGTCATTCCAATATTTCACTTATAAATTAAAATTCTAACGGTCGAAAAAAGACATCCTTCGATGATTCAATTTCCGTGATGTTTTATAATTGAAAATTTCAGAACATAAACAGGCCCCTTAATTCCAGAAAAATTATGAAAAATTTTGAATGTGTCGAAGTTATCGGGGACTTTCGAAAGAGCTCTACATGGCTAAATGAAGGACTTAAATCACCGTAGAACGTTGACATTTAAGTTGGTTATAGAAGATCTCTCTTAACATCAATAAAAAGTGAAGATCTTGGAAAAAATTTTAGGAATCAAAGTTATGGGAGGGAAATTTGTAAGGCATTCTATATGGCTAAATGAGGCTGCTACGATGAGGAACTTTCTGTAATCCAAGATATTTGAGTGGACCACAGAGTTTTTTTTTTAAGTTGAAATCAATTTCGGTAACTAATAATCTCATCCCTAAATACCGCCCGACAGGGCCAGCTGACCGGAGGGCCGAGCTGTAAATGCGTGCCAAAAACACGCCTTTACAGCTCGTGACTTATAAATTTCAAGTTTTTACCCTATTTAGTTCAAGACCTACAATTCTCAGGCAGAGAGACATTGTGGCGACACTAATAGGATCCCTAGCTGAGGAAAGGAATTCTAATTAGAAAAAAAAACGAATTCAAAAAAATAATAAGAACTGAAAAATCAAAATAATAAAATGCACTACACAGTATAAAATAATTATCTAATTAGTTACAACTAAACGACGAAGTTTTTACATGAAATCATTTTTGAAGTCGGTGTCAAACAAACTATTCAAGCGAGTTACGCGATGTTGTCTTCATTAGCACACTAAGTACGATCCGTCGAGTGCGATTCATAAAATGTATATATTTGGCACCGACTTCAAAAAGTGATTTCATGTAAAAACTTCGTCGTTTAGTTGTAACTAAATTAGATAATTATTTTATACTGTGTAGTACATTTCATTTTATTTTTCAGTTCTTATTTTTTTTTTTTTTTGAAGTCGCTTTTTTTATAAAATTTATTTTTATTTTTCCATTTTTAGTGATTTTAACAATAGTGACTTAAGATAGAATACATCATGAGTAGGCCTTCCTTGCATATATCTCGTAAGAGAAAGCGTCGGGCGAAAGAATAAGAAAATGATAATAAAATTCAATTGATAAACAGAGAAATTCTCCCGGACGTTGGCGGGTTTTAAATAAACGTTTTAAGATTGTTTTTTTTTTTTTTTGTTTTTTAAAAAAGATTTTATTTATTATAATTTCGATTATTTGCTCATAAGAATTGAAGATTTCCGTTATATTGTCATTAATCATATCATCAGAACTTGACCAAATTAATATTGGTACCCCCTTTCCAATAAAAAATGAATTATCAAAATCGGTTGACGTGGTAAAAAGTTATCTCTGAACATACATTAAAAAAAGTCGCCGGCAAATTGACAACCTCCTCCTTTTTTTGAAGTCTGTTTAAAATCACCCAAAAATAGCCATTTTAAGGGCCTCTTACATTGTCATTTTAAAGTGAATTAATTTTAAAAAAAATAGTAAAATTCTAGTTAAAGAGATCTTTATAAGGATGCTTCACATCCCTATGGTAAAAAAATATTTTTTATTTTCGGGCCCTCTCAAAATAACCATTTAATTAAAATTTTAATACTATTTTTAATTTGGGGAAAATAAATACCTACATTAAATTGTAAATTTCAATTTTGTATTTTATTTAGTTTACCAGCTACATTGCTTTGACATACAGACAGATAGACTTTGATGCATCTCGTTTTTCCTTTCAAACGATTTTTATACAATTTGGGATATTGTTATAATGTGAAAAACCGATTTCTGATCTGATCCCATCATTCTTGTAATGAGCTTACTAAGTATTTAAAGTCTTCTTTTATTTACATTTTTTTAAATAAAATGATGCAAGAAGTGTTTGCTACTTCACGAAGCAGCAATACCTTTAAGTCACCAGTGACATTCACACCGTGAAAAGAAGAGGAAGAAATTTTAGGGGTTAAGTAGGAGACGAAGGTATTTGTCAAGTCGAGCTTTTAAATATTGAACGTTGTAAAAAAAGGAACGAGAAATGGAAGCGAGAAGGCACTAGAAAAAATAATGAAAAACGAGGTAGGGAATGCCTTTGTTCAATCTGTATGTAATTTGACGCGAGTTTAATATTTGAACTAGAGTCTTTAAAACAAATGAAGCTTAAGAGGGAACTATTGATTTTTTTTCTCTTCAGAACAAATTCCATGGTAGTATCCATGGTTATGGCAAATGGAACAGACAGTTGATTAAAAAATTTTTCTATATATATAATTCTATAATGTTCCATCCAAAAGAATCGAATAATAATTATTTGACTTACAATTATTTCCAATTATTTCAGATATTATTTTCATTGTATTTCATTCTACATTGATTGGGTCATCCTATTTGTTTAAACCGATTGCACTTGTTTCGAATTTAGATTGCCTGATGTCCCAATTGTTATTGATATAATCATATATAATATAACAACAGGTTCTGTAAGAGCTTTCTAAATCTGAGAAATTTATAGCATAATAATAATAATAATAGTAATATTTACGAAAACGGAGTCTATTGCCTACAAATGAAAACACATATATAAATAAACTACGAACAAATGTAGGTATTTGCAATTTTAAAAAAATATGCTTTTCTGTCAAATTTCTCCTTACTCGAATTTCATCATCCATGATTATTCAATTTTAGACTATTTATAATAGTTGTAAAAAGTAAGAGAAAGAGTATAAATGGTTAAGGTATTCAATAGAAAAATGAAAATATATTTAGACAATATTTAAATTTTGATGAAGAGATTTATGATCACGTTGTAACTTTAGAGAACTGTTCTAAGTAATTATTTTTATTTTAGTTTGAATGACAAGCACTCGATATTTGCCTGATGATTGTAAATCGCAGTCCATTTGTAAGTGGTAGGGGAAATTCGCTAGACATTGCTTAGAAAATTTCGATCATCTTATATAGTGTCTAAGTGGGATATCCTTCACTACCCTTAAGGAGATTCGGGACAGCAGCTCTATCTTGTTGATCTACGAAAAAAATCTTTAGTATTTCTGCAGAGTGACAACTTCTGCCTACTAAATTTTTTAATAAAAAAAAAAAATTGTTAATAATGAGATTAATTTGGAATACAAATCTTTGTTTTGATATTATTAATAAAAAGAATATTGAGATAACATTTTTCTCATTATAAAAACATTTATTTAACATAAAAGCGATTTTAATTTTAAGAAAAAGAGTTGGAATTCTACACTATTGCTTTCGTTATATTATGTTAGCTGCAAATAACTTTTTATTTTTACATTTATGAATAACTAATTAAATAGACTGTTAAATTGAAAGTTTTTGCTGAGAGTAGCAGAATTTTTATATATTGAAGGAGACAATAAAAGAGTGTCTTCTGCTGGAATTATAAATTTTATTTATTTATAACGAAACTATAGTCTCGTTATAAACAAATGAAATTTATAATTCCAGCAGAAGACACACTCTTTTATTGTCTCCTTCAATAAATAGACTGTCAAATCTATTGAAAAATGTATCATTCGATTCATCAAAGTTGAATTATTGATTTGTATAAATTTGTTGAAAATGGTATAATGGTATAATTTGTATAGAAGCTATAAAGCCCTTTTAAAAGCTCCGTCCATTCACTGCCACGATAAAAGGACAATTTTCAATCATTTATTTTTCAGTAAAGGGGCAGACAATCAACTTCAAATTTCGGGAATAAATATTTAATACATCATTGATTCGATGGTAAAAATTTGAGAATTTTCTTATAAAAATGATAAACAGTCCCGAACCCCCTTAAGCAGAGAGAGAATCCTTTCAATATTTGGCATCTTAGTGGATCTCGTGCCAGCTAAAGGGGATCCCCCGATTGAAGCCCACTGCGTCTGTCCCCCCGGGATTGATTGTTGGCATGGCACATTCCTCGTCTCTCCCACTCCCCCACATATCAGATGAATTTCGAATAGATCAGTAATTAAAAACATTCTTAGCTAGTTTAATGTATGTAATATAGTTGAATAGAATTTGAAAAAAAAAAATTGAAATTATTCTATTCCAAAAATGAGAGCTGGTAAAAATTAAATTCTCCATCTCATATTTTTGGGGTTCATTTAAAATAAAAATAAAAAATGTAAAGAAAAGTAGGTACAAGTAGGATTAAATAATTAAATTATTAAGAATATCTTTGAGCTCCATTAAGTTCCAAAAAGAAAGGGACCAAAAGTAAGTGGGAGATTGGATTTTTTCTCATCTAGGATTAAAAGAACTTCCTCAAATAACAATCATTATTTATGGTTAGCCCAAATGATTATGAAATACAGCTTAATTAAGAGATTTTTTTTAAAGGTGATAATACTCACGCTATCAATGACGAGGTTGACCAACGATCGGAAGAAAAGAGCAACAATTCCACCGAAAATGATGAGTCCAATAGAAATGACCACCACAATCCCTAAAAAAACAAGCAATGTGAATCAAACAATTACCCAAAACTATATGAGCCTCAATGACGAAATTTTCAGGAATGACTAATAAATTATTTCCTATTATACATTTATTTTTTTATAAGAAATTTTTGAAATCATTTACGAATAGTATACAGTCTACTAGTCTTCTATAATAAAAATTATATTTTAATAGATATTAATTCTTAAAAAAAAAAAATAGTCAAGATTAAACGTCAATATGTGTGTTTCAATTTCTACCACCATTTAATCAGAATTATATATATAAAACTTAAACAGAAAAAATCAATGAGTTAATTCTCTGCTTGATGCAAATAAACATTTACATATTTATAACAAATATAAATATGTATTATATTAATTTTTTTTTGTTAGAAACACAGTTTTGAAGGTTTGACCTTTATTATCAGTCTTTTTACTTTCACATTTATATTCTATAGAATATAATTAATTAGAAATATCTGTTATTTCACATGAGTTCAAATACCTGATATGATGTAGGTGCAGTGGCGCAACCAGCGGGGTGGGGGGTGGGGGCTGAGACCCCCCCCCCCAGAACAAGGAAAAAAATAAAAGTAAAAGCAAAAATGAAAAGTTCAATAATTTAAAGACAAGACTTTGTAATACGTATAATATTAAATTAAATTATTTAACTTTGAAACTGTCAAAACATTATTTTTTGCATTTTACGAAAATGTTTATATATATCAGTGGCGTGCGGTCCATGGATGCTGTGGATGAGGCGCATCTCTAAAATTTCAAATATTTAGACTATTTTCATAAATGACCTTTAAATTTTCAAATTATTATCCTTTATAACTTTTAAGGAGATAGGTGTTGGTTCTAGGTGAAACATTTTTATTATTATTATCCTTTATTTCAAATATTTCTATAAAAAACATTTTTTGTTTTGAAAAGTATATTGGTTCTCAAAATGAAGTAAAATTGTTGCATAGTTTCAAGGGGCAATTGAAAATGAATGATTTTCGGAAAAGGGTGCGGATAGAAGGTTTCTTGAGGTCCTGCCTGGTATATTTTCCAGTTCAAGCATGTCAAAGACAAGTCCAGACGAGTTTTAGTCGAATAAAAATTGTCCTCGCTGAAGAACTATTAAAATATGAATAATACAACAAAGGAATAAATAAAGATGATTCGAGAATCTTTGGACTAATCCATTTCTAACAACTCTCAATCAATAGATCGGAAATATGTAAGTCTTATAGACACGTCATAGCTTGCTTATAGTAATAGAATTAGGAGAAATGTATGATTTTCTTATAGGACAGGCTGATTCATTGTGGAAGTGAGTCGATTTCAATCTCAGGGACTGTGGAGTTTTATGTCACAAGAATTGATTTCTGACTCCTACCCTGACTCACACAAAGCAGTAACTAGTATCCTAGTTGCTCTGTCTGAGTACTTTCAATAAGTATTTTTTGGATTCTATAAAATAATTAGTTTGGATGTAATATTGAAAAGATTACGATACCTATTTTTTGCAAGTACGGCTTTAGCCTCTTTGTTTTTATTAATATTTTGTCTACTTAATTATAAAATTGTTTTTGACGTTCTCATAATAATAATAATGTGTTCAAAAAAAAAAATGATTTTTTTTTTCTTCTAACAGCAAGAGTGCCGGTTTGAAAAAGATTGTGTCCCACCATCTGCTCGCTAGACAAGCCTTCGTGTCAATTTGTCTTTAAAACAATTTTATAAAAAGGTAGACAAAATATTAATTAAATAAAGCGGCTAAGTGCAATCAAATACTACTGCCAAAACATATTTTAGTTCATCATTCATAATTAATTTTTTTCATTCAATTTATAGTTTTTAAATGAATGTCATTCGTCGAGTACATGTGAATTAATTTACTTTCAACCTCATAAAATCAAAGTATTCCATAAGATAGCGAAAATTATTCAAATATGAAATCTGTAAAATTCTATAAATTTTAAATTAAATCTAAACGAAATTAATATATGACACGCTATGAAGATACTCTTGGAATAGCCCCTCCCAGGACAAAATCTTGGTTGCCCGTGAGACATAACAGATAATATTTCTAATTAAAAAGACTGATGATGAAGGTCAAACTTACGAAACTATAGTTTCTAACAAATAAATTATAAATATACAGATTTAAATTCGTTATCTCTCTATATACCTATATGTTTATTTGCATCAAGCAACCTCATTGACTTCTCTTTATCAAATAACAACTCTGCTACGAATAACAAAATCTTTTCAAATAAAGGAGACATTTTAAGTGCCCGGAAAAAATGTTTACCTCCCGAAAAGGCAGCCTCTTGATATTTTGCAAAAAATTAGATTTTGCTACCAAATTAAACTACAAAAAGTAGATTTTTTTCCCATTTTTTTTATTTTTATCTTTTACCCTAAAAACTATTAAGTTGTGTTTTGGAAGTTTTTTTGGGTGGGGCTATTTCATTCAGGACCACTGGTGTCTGACGTCGCTACTGGACGGAAGGAGATCCATGTATTTCGTGGAACACAGGACCGGGACTTCAAGGGACCTTACTCCTCAATAGATCTGTGTATTTTTTTGTTTTTTAATAAAGAAATTTCGACATGCGCCCAATTTTAGTCTAGTCTACTCAGGCGTAGAAAGATAAAAATATTAAATACGAAGTGGTTTTCACCTTTTTTTCATTTTATTTTTATTTTTAGCTAAAATGAAACAGTTTTCTTTCGTGTATACCGGTTGTTATTAAATAATTGACGATCCTTGAATTAGTTTGATCGACTTGCCGACACCACTTGGCTGACTTGCTGGCCCTTTGACCGGTAAGGAAATAAAATGCCTATGAAAAAAGTAGTTCTTCGGCATTTCCGCATTCCTTTATTCATTTCACCAAATTATTTTGCATAATAACAATTTTTCCTGGCAATATAAGTTTTTAGTTTAGAAGTTTAAGAAAAGATTTTTAATTCATTTTTTAGACTGGCATGGAACATTTATATAACAGACAAAACAATATTTAAAATCTAGAATTTAAAAACACAAATATTTGATTAGAACAGGAAATTGCCAATATAAAATGCTAGCGAGCTATTCAATTAACCTGGGGCATAATTTTCACTTTTCCAATCCCAAAAGAATAAGAAGTAAATAAGAAACGAAATTTACCGTAGACAAAAGATTCATTTTGGAACTGACTGAAATTCTATAGAACAAAATCTTGAAAAACGAAACAAAAACACCATTTTCCCTGCACAATTAGAATACTTAAGAATACTGTGAATGATAAAATAAATATTCTTAGTTTAATAATAATGGACGGTTCTCTTCCTAACAGGACAAACTCTCGGCCTAAATTACCCACATCAAAATTTATTTTATGGCTATTTTGAATTTTCCTTTACAAATTAGATTTGTTTTATTTATAAGTATATTTCTTTTAGAAAAATTAGAAAAATGTTTTTTCCCCTCAAAAGTATTTTTTTAATCTGTTTAACAAACTTAATTTCTTAAATGGAACTCTTGTAATATTCTTATTATTAAATATAAATATATAATTAATTTCCGATCATTATTTAAATATGAAATCTCAAATTTGTAAGGTAAATTCATATCCATAATAAATATGCTGTGTTCCTAGAAATTCACATTTGGTGTCAATAATTTTTTATAAAAATTAATAGTTTATAACTTATAATATCACATCAATTATTAGATCTAATTTTCTCTTTTTTTTATCCCCCCCGCCCAAATAAACAAGTAAAAATAAGTACTAGCTTACAAAAAGAAGCGAAATCCCACCAACATACTTTTGTAAAAAAAAGTCCAAGTTTTATTAATAAGACGTTTTCTCGAAAAATGTGCTGCTAAGTTAGCTTCACCT
The DNA here is from genome assembly GCA_024734495.1 of Forficula auricularia. Classification (NCBI taxonomy): domain Eukaryota; kingdom Metazoa; phylum Arthropoda; class Insecta; order Dermaptera; family Forficulidae; genus Forficula; species Forficula auricularia. The sequence goes on along the minus strand of JALMQS010000074.1, from coordinate 4,568,820 downwards.
GTGATTGTATTGACAAAATAGTGCTTTCAATCAAAACGTATGTTTTTATTTTAAATGCATATTAATGGATTCTACCTTTTTATTAATTGAAATTATTTTTCGGAAACTTGGCTGAAGTACTTTTTGAGTTATGTCACGAATTTAATTAATTTACCCTAATAACATAATAAGTAATAGCAATGTTTCAAGAAAATAATTTCATCTAAAAAATGCTATATAGAATTCATAAATACAGATCGATGTGTAAAATAGAAAATATGAATTTTAATTGAAAATGCTTCGACTCAATTATTACAAGTAGTGAAGTTAACTTGGCAGCACATGATTAGATCTCACTAATTTTTTCGGACTAACGGTTTATTTATTGAAGTTGGTCTTTTTTACTGAAGTGTATTGATGGGATTTTATATTACATGGATGGAAATTGCAATAGAAGAATCTTTTCTGACTACAAACAGATTTATAATGATCCAACAATCTTTGTTTTAATTTTCGTTCTGTTTCTCTGATCCAATTACCTACTGATAAATTTCATTTAAAAATTAAATAGGGTTCATTAAATAATAAATAATTTTTAAAGGCAAAACAAATTTTTTCAAATAATTTTTAACAAGGTGATTTATCGGTAAGTTTTAGCACGGATGAAGAAATGTGCCCCAGGAATTTGAAGTTAATAATTGTTTTTTAAGATATGGATGAAAGGTGTTGCAATAAGAAAATACAACCCTTGTAGTCCGACGTAGAATTTCAGGCAATGGGTTGAAGCTGAAGGTACATGCCTAAATCGGATGTAATTGAAAATGAAGTCTCTAGACCTCTAGACGATTGTTTAGCAAGTATTGGTGAGTGTTATCGAAGGTACTATCATATTAGTAGCAATGGATTGGATTGAATTAGATGGCAAATCCAAAAGGTCATTACTATAGATAAAAAAGAGCTTGGAGGAGATGATCGAGCCCTCAGAAAATCTAGAAATGAACTTTTTTTTGCAATTCAAATATAAGGATATATCGGTATAAAAATATTAAAAAATTGTGAAATATTGCCTTTCATTATCGTAAACGAATGCAGAAAAAGATCGACTATTTTTTTTTTAAATAATTAATCAAGTCTCGACATAAAAAAAATCAATTAGTCTTTGAAAACATGTAATTCATGTAAATCGTAAAACATAAATTGACCAATTATTGTAAGTGATGCCCTCAGTAACAGTTCAGAATTCATTTAAATGAAAAACATTTACAATAAAAGTAGTTATGTAACATAACTTGTGAATCTTTCTTAAGTAGTTTTTGTTATATAAATAATTATAAAGAAAAATTTAAAAACTTAATTTTTTGAAAATCTGTTCACCTTATAGAATAGATAACAGAGGTTAGTAGATCAACATATAGGTTGAAAATAAGGTAAAAGATGATACCCGGAAACATCAAAAGCACAGAAATTTAAATGATTTAACTTTCTCTTAAGATAAAATTCCACAAAATGTATGGAAACTAAGTAAAGTGAAAGAAAATAATTTCTCTCTTATGTACATTTCTACTGATCATCATTTGTTAAAAAAATCTTATTTTCCCATTTGTTAAAGTTAATTTTCGATGTTTTGATAATTTTGTTTGTTTTAATTAAGAATAAGCATGATCTGATTTATTAAAAAATAATTAAAGAGAGACGTTCATATTTTCGTTAACATAATATAATATATTTGGTTAATATTTCGTCAAATAGAATAAATATTTTATTCACTTTTATAAGTTATAATTTATCCGAGGGTTTCTTAAAAGTCTCTCTCTCTAATATTTAAATAATCTCTAATTTTTTTCAAATGTAAAAAAGTTCGTGCATTAAAGTCTCTTGGTATCGGATTGTGTTAGCTGTTATAGTAAGATATTTCAAAAATTAAAATTTGTAAAAGAAGATAAGAAGGAGGGTATACTTACACCATTTTCGCAGAAAACTGCTGTTTAGCTTGGAGCAGATACTCTTATTCGGACCTTGCATCGTGAAGTTCTCACGTAAACTTTTCTACCGCGCGACTCAAACGCACATTTCCCACTGACGCGCACTCAAGAACTGTCACAATCGCTCTGGCGGTGCAGCTCACAGCGAACTGTCTGCAATATCCTAGTCACTTTAGAAAGTCCTCCCTCCTATAGTCAGTTTGTAAAACATTCACTAGGCCGACGGTTTCGCTCTTCACTGAAGCTGCTGGCTGGAGTGGTTTTATTTAACCTTGGTTTGAACGCTCCTCAAGCCTCGTTGATATGCATACTTGGTTTTTGCAAAGTCCAGAGGAACAGACCTGGGCTCCATGTTCAAGGAGCCATTTTAATTTGTTTGCTTTTTCCTCTACACTTCTTCGCATCGATAATAAGGGGATATCTATTTTTTTTTTTAATAAAAAATATGTATTTATTAGTAGAGATTGGTAAAAAATTGAAGGTGAACATGTAATGACGTCAATGCCAAAGACATGAGTGACTACACGACACGATAGTGCTCGCCTGCAAAATAATTACTTGTAATATTATTTATTCAAGGACTTAAGACAAGAGGATAATCGATTTAGTTTTAGACTATTGATATAAATTTGAAAAGTATATGAGGGCCTAAATGCTCATTTCCGTATGCGCTTGTCCTAATAGAAACCGAATTAATTTGGTCAGTGGCGCTCGTAGGAGGTTTGGTTGGGAATCTAGTCAAGATCCTATCCTCAAAAATGCATATTTGATTGAGAAATTTTAAAGAATAATAAAATACCTAATAATAATTTGTCCTTCTATTATTTCCATTACTCAACAAATAGAATGGCTGATTCTATTAGTAGTAATGGAAATCTTGTTTTCGTAAAGAAATTCGAAATTGAGTTGTTTACATATTTTCACGTTTCAAGGTCCCTTGAGGCCTTAAAAGTGGTTTTTAGAAAACCCATATATACCTACAAATATATAATTTTGAGAAAAGGTAGTTAATTTTTAGATACGAAAATTCATTTAACAAAATAGACTGTTTTTCAAAGCTTCATCAGGAATTTATTTATTTTTTATTTATATTTAGGTATATTTTGCATTTTGTCTCAAAAACAATCTGTAGCATTGATTATTTTTCAAAATATTTATATGTTTATAGCTACTTTATTTGGTCCAAGGGCCTAGATTTTCATTTTTGAACCCCCCACCCCCCTCCCTCCCATTTTGGGAGGTTCGTTTTTGTATTTTTAGTCTTCTTATGGCCCACTGACTATGTATACAAAATTTCGTTGATTTTGGACCTAGAGACTAGATTTTCATTTTTTGATCAATTTGGACCCACAGAAAAATATAATAATATTTTTGTTATTATAGTATATTTCACTTTTCTTGTTTTTTTTTTTATTTTGAAAATCTTATAATTTTAATTTTTTCCAATTTCACTTTATTAAATAATCATTTTATTTATTTTAAAATCCAGTTATATAGTTAATTACAAATAATATTGTAAATTGCAATTATTAAAGTATTATAACAAGATAACTTAGTCAAAAAATAAATTTTGAAGAGTTTATTATACTTAAATTTATTAGTCTTATACCTGGGTGAGACTTTTAATTATACAATTATACGAAAACCAAAAATTATATTTTTTCTAAAATCCATTGAGTTACATCCTCTTGAAAATCATAACCCTTTAATATGGTACTAGCAAAGATGTATTTTAATCACTTGTCTTCACTACATGAAAAAATAATTTTTAAATGGTTTCTTGATATTAGAGGTAATTAAATAAATTGTTAACTTTTCAATTAATATCAAGAATTAAATAAATGGGCAGCTTGAAATGTTGTATTCCTTACTGAGAAACTAGTATTTTTTATTTATTTTACTTTATTAATCAATATTTACAAATCTCTATATTAAAACAAAATATTAAGCCCTTTGATTTTTTGGTTTCTTCTTTTCGTCTGTCTGCCTATTTATCTCCTGTCTTCTTCCCTCCCTCTGTTGTTCTTCTCTTCTTCTTCCTGTCCTTCGTCCATCTATTTTCTATATCTTCTTTCTCAGTCTGTCGTCTATTTGTCCCCTTAAACCCTCCCACCAATTCCTCATATATATATATATTCCGAAATCTTCCATTCTTCCACATGTTCAGCATGTTTCTTTATTCCCTTTGAACCCCCTGCAAATTTTTCCGCCTCTCCCCTCCTGACCCTTCCAATTATTCCTCCACATCTTGCTCTAGCTCATAATTTCTATCTCTTCGTTCTTGACTTTGTCTGTCCAGTCCAATAGTTTTCCATATTCAGATCTGTTTTTTGTTTTGTTTTTAGTAGTGGCAATACTCTATGTCGAGTTCTCCACCTTTGTCCAGAGCTCTTGTAATGTTTGCTCTATAGCAATGGAGATGGTTATTTTATTTTCCATCTTCGTTTTCATTTCCCTCTCAATAATTCCTTTCTCCAATCTGTCTCTTTATTATTTTCTGCTCCTCTCTTGATCTTATTCCAGTAAATTTTCGGATTAAAATTTTATTTTTAAATAAATAAATCTTTATTCCTCAACCTGCTTAGAGGCACAAGTCCTCGGTGGCTAGGTCCTCCAAACATCAATACAATCTAGCTACAATACATTAACAAACACAAATACAAATTAACTACAACAATTTAACAAATAATAAAGAAGTACAAAAAAAGAAAAAAAATGGAAATGTATACTCATTAACAAATAACATTTCCATCAAAAGACAAAAAGTAATTTAAAAATTCTGCGAAAAAACCCGATATCAAGAGCAAGCGACGCATTAGCCATCCCGGCATTTGCCATAAGTTGTTAAGGAAACCTGGTCAAAACCTTAACAAGGATGGTATGGTATGACCTCTCTCTATCTCAGCTAATCTCTGCTTGTGAGAACTAAATCAAATTTTGTACAACTCTAGGACTTTATGACTTGACAAAATTTATAATTGATTTAATCATAGGAGACTGAGGATTATAATCCCAAGTAGTGATAAATAGACTGTTCCTCAAATCAATTCCAGATCCTACAAATGAATGCAAACATAGGTACATATTAATATCTGAATTAACTAACTTGTAGGAACCAGACCTATTTAAATTAATGCCATTCTTCTCTAAATCGTTATGATCTAAATAATCATCTGAATCATCTTCATAACAAAAACCACCACTGGTTTCAACACCTATACTTCTAGTCCCAACCTTGGATTGACGTAAGTTGTTAAGGAAACCTCCTATGATCTAAATAATCATCTGAATCATCTTCATAACAAAAACCACCACTGGTTTCAACACCTATACTTCTAGTCCCAACCTTGGATTGACGTAAGTTGTTAAGGAAACCTCCTATCTGTAAATGGAAACTTCGGATAAATCCTAGGTCACTAATTATTTTTTTTTTTGTTTAATATACAATTAAGATTAGTTATGACCCGCTCTATACCTACGTTCTTTTGTTAAAACTGTAGAAGTTAATTAAAAGTATGTCTAATCATAAGTAAGAGATAAAAATAAATAAATTTTTAGTTTCTCATTTTGTTTTTTGTCTAGTTAGGCCAAATTAATGCCTTTCTTCAATTAATTATCAAGCCTTTTTGACGTTACTTGTAAAATAAGTTAAAGATGAAATTCTTTTCGATTTTACAATATTACTTGAAGCGGTCAACTATGGCTATATATTCGATGTCGGGACTCAGGAATCGTTTGTAATTATTAAGCGCACCTGTGAAGAGGCCGTGGCTCCCCGGGGCGCACAGTTTGGGAATCTCTGCATTATAGAATGATCTCCGTTCATTTAGAGCTAAGCCAAACACAAGTCCAGAGCTGTTTCAGACTAGTAGAGATCAATTTCTTAATTTCTATTATTTTACGAACGGCTTTTTGACCCAGGTAAGAAAATATTAAATCGAAATTAATATCAGATTTAGATATTTGTCATTTAAAATTATTAATTCACTAAACAGCATGAAAAAAAAATTAAAATAATATATCCTCAGATGTAATTGAAAAGGCTAGTTAAAAAAGTGAATCAAAAAGCAAATGATGAAAGGGAAATTAACATTGTTTTTTAATTGCGTGGCGGGCATCTCCCCTTCCCTGCACCCCCCTTGGCGATGTCCCTGCAGTAAATCAGCTATCTAGTAACTCTTCCGTCCCCAAGGTCTTATATTAAATAAATACGCAAAAAATGTTGTTAATTAAAAAACATTAAAAAAATTATAATTTTATTTTTCACTATATAGTTTAATATATTACCATATTTAACAATTAATTTTGAAACATTTTTCTTTTAAGAATGTTTTAATGGAAGTTATAGGTTAATAATAAATATTCGTTTAGAGTATTCATGTTTGTATATTAACCTGATAGAACTCGCTGCGTGAGATTTTCTCTCATCATCATATTATACTTTTTTTTCTTCCAGCTCGCTGATGCGCATCCCATATCCCTAATTATTTGGTTGAAATATTATAATCTGGGCTTCCCCTTTTCTTTCCCACATTCCCCGCCAAGATATCCCTAACGAATCCCCCGTGTTTCAGTGTATGCCCCATCATCTGGTCTCTTCTCTTCCTCAGACTCTTTCACAGAGTTCTTCTTTCTCCGATTCTTTCAAGTACTTCTTCATTTGTAATTCTTTCCACCCATTTGATACCTTGGTTTTATTATTGTCTATTTTCATTTTGATTTCTTCTATTAGGATTTAGTTAATTCCATTCAAAGCGTCCTCTAATTCTTTTTTGTTGCTTCCTAGAAGGACAATGTCATCGGCAAATCTTAGCATTGTCCTTCGATTTCAATTCCTGTGTCAATTTTGTCTTTGAATTCTTTTATCGCTTCTTCTCTGTATAAGTTGAAAATCATGAGTGACAGCACACATCCTTGTCTTACACCTTTTTTTTTTTATTTTGGCTACCCTTTGTACATCTCGAATATTTATTATTGCCATCTGGTTTTGTTATAAATTAGTCTACCCTTGCTCAATTTTATTCCCACCTGTTTTAAAATTTTGAAAAATATTTCCCACTTGGCGTTATCGCATGATTTTTCTAGGTCTATGAATCCAATGTAGACAGACTTCCCTGATAAAAGCTCTTTCTATATTATTAGTCTAAGGGCCGGTTGTATGTCGCAAAGTAAATGCTTTTCTATCATTAACAAAGGAGTAGATGGTAAATGGAGAGGGCTGGGATGGCCAATCAGATGGCAGGAACTTTCCAGTGCCTGTCATCTGATTGCCATGCCATATCCCTCATTTACCATCTACCCTTGTTAATGATAAAAGCATTTACTATTCGACATACAATCAACTTAAGAAAAATTGCTTCTCCGGTGCCTCTGTTTCTTCTAAATCCGAACTAGTCTTCTCCCGGATTTTCTTCAACTCTTTGTTGCATTCTTCTTTGGATTATTTTGGTTAAGAATTTGGAGGCATGTGAAATTTTCATATTTATCCGCGCCTCTATTTTTGGGAAGTGTGACTATTTTGCTTTTTTGGAAATCTTTTGGGATAATTTCAATTTATAGATTTTACAAATTAGTTCAAAATGTCTGTCAAGGGCATTTTCTCCAGAGTTCTTTAGGATTTCAGCTAGTCTGTCTATTCTAGGTGTTTTATTATTTTTTAGCACTTTCAAAGCTGTTTCGAATTCTGACCCGAGTACTGGGGTCCCCTATTCGTTTTTGTCCACAGATTCATTTTATTTTATTGGAATTATTGTTTTTTTCTTCTCCATAAAGTATTCCTTCCATCTATTTGCCTGTTCATTTTCGTCAAGAACAATGTGGCCTCCTTCATCCATGTTCTTCCTTTTTTGCTTTTCTTCTTGAAAATTTCTTTTTATTACCATTTTTTCCGCAAATTTCCTATTCATTACGTTTTCAAAAAGTTAGTTTTTGAGTTTCCCTATTTTTAGTTTAGCTATTTCCAAGTTTTTCGATCCTCACTTTTTTTTAGTTTTTTAAATTTTAATTGGCATTTCATAGCAATTAGTTTGTGTTTCGAATTAAGCAGCTTTATTAATTTAACATACGAGGGTTATGGTCAACTATTGTAATCGTGCATGAAAAAGTGTTTTTTCCTTCTTTTTTCAAAATATCTCAAAAAAGGCTGAAACTATTTTGATTAAAAAAATTGAGCGAACCCATGGCATTTCGCTCTACAAAAAGCCTAATAAGTGAACATCGAAAAAATTATGTTTTTCGAGGTAATAACTATTTTGTCAAAATGTCTCTTAGTTAGTCTGTTAGTCTTGTTCTTAGTGTGTGCGTTACCAAATTTTTGTGGACGAAGTAGATCAAAAACTAGTGTGAATATCGAAACAAAATTTCACACGTAGTTTTGGTCCATTGAGATTAAGAGCTGATTAGATTTTGTTGCATATCGACCCGGTGGAGGGGGGTGGGGGTGGGGGGGGGGTTAAAAATTAAAAATCTAAGCCATTTAAGCAAACTCAACCAAATCTTGTATACATAATCAGTGGGAAGTCTAAAAATGCAAAAACTAACCCCCCTCCCCTACATGATTATAAATAATTTTATTAAATACTAAATATAAGTGAGCGGCCAAGTTGTATGGTAGTCAAGTGGATGGGCACATCAGAACACGTCAGCTTATTTTTCTACTCATTTAGTTATGATTTTTTAAATTAAATTTTTTTTGAAGTTGTTATTGATTTTCTCTTTTTGAAAGTGACTTGCCTATTTTGCTGAATCCACAAGGCTAGCTTCTTTTCAACTTTTTTCTTCTAAGTTATGCAAACAAATATTTATCATTTTATTCATAAATTAAAAACATATTATTCTGGAGTCATTATTTAAAAATAAATTATATAATGTATATTTATTTAGTAAACAGATTAATCGTGACAAATTACCATATGACTAAAAAAATGGAATTTTTCAGCAAAAAATAAACTAAGTCAAAGCAACTTCGAATGTTCTGCCGCACTGACTTTCACTTGCAACCTTCCTTCCTTTGAAATTATCCCACCAAAATATTTATTGACTTATTAGCGTATTAGCTGAATAAAGCTCGGGAGCCCAGACCAACAACTATTGATGCGGAGAATTTTCAACAGCCTCTAGTTTATATTTGTCTCGGAGCTGGAAAACCTGGACGAGGATTAAGAAAAATTAATAACGACCGATACCTACAAGGTTTGAAAAAAGAATCCCAATCCTCGGCTCCAAATCCATTCTTCGATAGCGGATAACACCCGGGCAAGAGGTCTCCTGGAGAAGCGTATGGAAATGAAGAGGGTCCCTGGGAATTTGGTTGTGCTAGGCATTCTCAACAAACTTTGTCGGCAAACGATTTAAAGGAAAACATTTTGCTGGAAGCAGCCGAAACTCGGTCAGTATCAAGAGAGAACACTCGAAATTCGATGTGCAGAATGCAATTATTGTATTATTATTGCGGCAAAAAATTATTTATTGATTGTTTTAAAATATTAAAAAAATACAAATCTTTTAGAAAACAATCTTAAAAACTTTATTTCAAACCCAAACGTTTCGGAAGAATTTCTTCCTTTATCAATGGATTTTTAAATTTGAAAAAAAAGAAAAAAGTTGATTTTTTATCTAATAATTTAAAATCAACACTAAGAAATTAAATATTTATATATAGGCAATTGTACAAATTGCCTTGGTGATCAAATTAACCTTTAATTCAAATAAAAAATATAAATATTTATGAAAAATTATTTTTCTCTAAACTTTTTTTATAAACATTAGAAAAAACAATCCATACCGACCTTTTATTAATGGGATTTTTGTTATTTAAAATTTCGATCATTTCTAAAATAAATGTTTTAAGATTGTTTTCTAAAAGATTTGTATTTTTTATATATCTATACGAGTATATATACTACATCCAGTTTCTCTGCAACGCGCAAGCTTGGTCTCGTATTTAGGTCTAGACGCTATTATAGCTACTCCCAGTCAACTTCCTACACAGTATATGGCTCAAATTCGTCCCTATCTCGAATATGGCTCTCATCTGTGGATAGGGACCTCCAAGCATTCTCTTGCCACAGTGGATGCATTTCAGAAACGAGCAATTAAACTAATAGGAGACCCGGCCCTAACAAACGCACTCGACTCCCTGGCTCACCGAAGAACTGTTTCTGCCCTTTCCCTGTACTACAGATACTATCATGGTGTCTATTCAGTAGAGCTGAAATCAATTATCCCCCTAGGGCCTCTTTGCTAGAAACACTGCGGTTTTCGAAAGCTCAGCACCCCTTCGCTGTCAACGTTGGATAAAAGCCGAACTAACGCTTTCGCCAACTCTTTATCCCTATGACCTCCAGAGAGCTGGAACTCACTTCGTCTTCCCTGCAACCTTATAACCTTCAGCTGTTTAAGATCCGCACATCTACAGATACCTCGACTCCTACCCAGGCCATAAAATCCTCTCTTTTCTTCTTTTCACTATGGAGGGGCCAACCCAGGCCTTTAGGAAGCATCTTTGTGCATCTCCCAACCCAGGCCTTTAGGGGATGCACTTTATTGGTGTAACTCCTTCTTTCATCAATTTCACAAAAAAATTGCATAACATTATTTTAACAAAATGAAGCGCTGATTAATTTTTGGTACATACCAATCCACAAGCATTAATAGCACTTTATCACTGTACTTTTTTAGTTTTTTAATAATATTTTGAAAGTGGCTTAACCACTTTTGGTCAAATTTAATATTCTATTTAAGTACTGTTGAGGACCTCATAAAAAGGTTATATAAAGTTTTTAGTAAAATTAAAGTAATTTAGCTCTAGAGTAAAGATCGTACTTTTTTTTAATTCTTTAAAATTTACCATATTTATTTAAATGGTTTAATATAGCTCATTTAACCTTAGCTTAGGAAGAATGGATCAGCTTCTCTCTGTGAAACACTAAATTTTTCAAGTAACCATAGCAATTGCGTTGTATATCTTATCCGTTATATTTGATGTAGATCGGGAGGAATCGACTGAAAATCGAAAATAGCCATAAATTTTCATCTAATACTTGAGGATTAACCATATTTACATTGCATTTTTGACGTTTCAATTATTATTGGTAACCACAGTGTTGAAGACATGGAAAAATCGACTTAATACCAGGTCTCACTTTTGGGAAAAAATATTTTGATAAGTTTTTTAATTAAACTAATTATTAACAGGTGGTTGAATAAAAATGAAACATGTGTTTGAATCAAAATAAAACAAGTGGTTGAGCGAAGCTCGGTCCTTCAAATACTAGTATTAGTAGATAACCTATTGTAGTAATGGACATAAAATTTCAAAATCAATTATTAAGGATTATTTCAGGAATTTTATTAAAATACATTCAGATTATTATTAAAACATTTTTAATTCTATTTAAGATATTATTTTATAAAATAACAAAATTTAAAAACAATAAATAATTTTATATAATATATCGTATATATATATATATATACCTATCTAATAGCAATGTTAATTCCAATGAGCATATTAAGCGTATCTGATAAATAATTGTTTGTATTTATCAGTCTCATATGATTATGGTTTAGCTCATTTTTATGGCGGTTATTACATTCATTTTTGGTAGTGTCAATTCTTACCACTTATATTACAATTTCCTTAATCAAGTTTACATGACAATTTTGGTTTGAAATGTTCCAGAATTGTATCAAAAATTCAGGCTGACTTAGGAAGTAATTTTGTTGAAAATAATTGATTATTGTTAAAAAGGACTAATAATAAGTATTTTTTAGAAAAGTATTATTAATATGAGTCTCAACTTCTTAATCTATTTCTAAAAAGCATAAAAATCTAATGACTTAAATGGTTGTACATATAAATAATGTTTCGTAAGTGCTGTAGCAAGAGAGGGCAACTCATACAGCATTTTCATTATTTTTTCCTTAGTTTTCTTTCTGCTATATTTGATATATTAATTTATAAAATTGAAAATGAAGATATTTCACAAGTCTTATCTATGGTCACTTGATTAAGGATATTGATCTTTTTGGGACATCAACATTTTGATTGTTTAGTTAATTCCCAATTAAATGTATTCAATTTTATTTGGTTTATAAATTAAATATTAAGATATGTTTATTCCTTAGTACTACTAATTTTAATTTTAAGTCATTAAACTCAAATTAAGAAAACATAAATTTTAATACAAAAAGATAAAACATTTACAAGAAAACAAACAGATGCATTTAAAATTTATCAAAGATTCAAATAAATTTTCATATTACAATACAAAATTAATTAATATTTTCCCCTTAGCTAAATTTTAATATATTTTAAAATTTAAAATTCATCTGAAAACTAATAAATAGTCAATTTCATAATATTTTTGAGTTGATTTTTTTCAAAAAATAAATTATTAACTTTTATTTGAAAAAATCAGAATCGGTGTGTTTTGATTTTGAATACATTTTTTTTTTTTTTTTACTTTAAGTACAATAATTTCATTAATGACTAGATTTTTTTGGAAAAGGGTGAAGTGGCACTACCAAGTCCAAGAACTACTTACTAGTCTATTAAAAATAGTAGGTATTATTTGAAAATGAGACATAAGAATTATAAATAAGTATAATTCGAGTAAAGTTATTTTTGAAAATCTAAATAGAATTCATACGACATGCCCCAATAGAAAAAAAATCTGAATTTCTACAGGGTGGGTCGTTGCTATTTAATAGTGGTCAAAATGTGACCTATCTGTAGAGAATTCTAAAATGAGTTTGGTATTTTCTTTTCGCCCACGCATTGACTGAAAATGTGCTTTCTTTTATAATCCCTTATAAATAAAACTTGAGCTAACCAATTATTCTCAAGTTATATACTATATATATAAGTAGGTTAACTATAGGTATAAGTAGGTATTATTTGAAAATGAGACATAAGAATTATAAATAAGTATAATTCGAGTGAAGTTATTTTTGAAAATCTAAATAGAATTCATACGACATGCCCCAATAGAAAAAAATCTGAATTTCTACAGGGTGGGTCGTTGCTATTTAATAGTGGTCAAAATGTGACCTATCTCTAGAGAATTCTAAAATGAGTTTGGTATTTTCTTTTCGACCACGCATTGACTGAAAATGTGCTTTCTTTTTTAATCCCTTATAAATAAAACTTGAGCTAACCAATTATTCTCAAAGTTATATACTATAGGTATAAATAAAATAATTTGTTTTTGTAATAAGAACAAATTAATAATTATATATTAAATAAATGCTACTATTGAATGAATGAATTAGTAGAAAGCCTAAAATTGTGTTTGTATTCAGCATTCATTTTATTGATTCTCACCGATGAGACTTTTCGGAGTCCACTAGTAAGTAACACTAAGGGCCCGGATTCAGTGGAGAGCGTTCGGTGGGGCGGTGGCGGTGCGTGGGAAAAAAACAAACACACGCGCTTTTATTAAACTGTCCTCAGTGGACGATGGGCGTTCTACTTAGGTCAGCATATAAACGCTTGCCGCCACACGCACCGCCCCGCTGAACGCTCTCCACTGAGGCTACAGCCTAAGTCTTCTCGGTTTGAATACCCTTTACCAGGCGAGTAGTATTTCAAAATCCTTGTGGGGGCTCAATGATTTTTTTTATCTGAGGGCGTATCAGCTAGATCAAAGATGTACAATAAAATATTTTCGTCTAAAGATAAATTCTGTTGAAATAATATTTTATTTTTGGAAACATCGCAAGTGATGAGAATTGATTCTTTTATTAAATAGTTTTCGTTTTCACTTATTTCCGATATGTAAAAATGAATTTAAATTAGATAGAAAAAGTTAAACATACATACTAGTATATTTTACTTTATAGATGAAAAAATTTGCATTTTCATTTTTTTCAACTATCTGAATACAGAATATCTTTATCGGGAAAATAAAAAAATAAAAATATTTAAATAAAAAATGTAAAATTTAATATTAAAAAAATCTTAATTGAAAATAGAATTATTTAAATTCATAAGCGGGCTTGAGCTACCTGACACCCCGCCCTTGGCCCTCACCACTTATAACCATTTTCAATTTCAAACCTATGCTAATCAATAAAAAACATTGTTCTTTTTTCACAACCCTTGTTACTTTTGAGTATTTAGATGATAAATCACATATTCTATAGTTCATTAATGTTCTTTTTACTTGACCATATAGGGGTATGGCCAAGTATTGTAATCGTGCATGAAAAAATTGTTTTTTTTGCTTCGTTTTTTTCGAAATATCTCAAAAAGGGCTAAAGCTATTTTGATAAAACCATGGCATTTAGCTTAAAAATTATATCTTTCGAAATATTAACTGTTTTGCCAAAATGTTTGTCAGTATGTACGTGCGTTACCAAATTTTTGTGGACGCACTATCTCAAAAACTAGTGTGAATATCAAAACGAAATTTCACATGTAGTTTTGGTGCATTGATATTAAGAGCTGATTTTATTTTGGTTGAAATTGAACCCAAAATTAAGGGGGAGGGGGTTAAAATTAAAATTACTTGATTTTCAAACTAAAAAAAAAAATGAAATATATAAAAATATAAAATGAATCTATAATAATTAAAAGAATATTATTTTTTCTTGGGACCAAAATGGGAGGGGGGTTAAAAATAGAACTAACAATATAAGTTCTAGACCCTTTGTGAGTTTGATTTGTACGAAATTTCACATATGCACCCTATATATGACCTTATGAAAATGACTCACTATGTGAAATTGATAGTCACCCAAAAGAGGGGGGAGGGGGGCAGGCGCGGATCCAGACCTCTGTTTTGGGGGGGGGGCGGTCGCCGGTATAAGATGTACTTTTGATCTATCTAGGAAGTGTGTCACGATCGAATTGTCCAAGCGGGGGGTGGGGGGTCAGAGGCGCCCCCCCCACACACACACATGGAACTTTATTTTCTTCAATTTTAAAATTTAATGTTATAAAAAATAAATAAATAAATAAACATATAAAAAATGTTGATCTCCAATGCTTGGGGGGGGGGCGGTCGCCCTCATCGCCCCCCCCTGGATCCGCGCATGAGGGGGGGGGGGGTAAAAATATATCCAAAAAATAATCGAAGAAAGCTGATATTTCTAATAAAATAATAGTCTCTCTCACTAGTCTGGACCTAGATTTCCCTTTTTTGAACCTTCCCCCTAAATGATTATAAATGATTTGATTAAATATTAAATATAAGAGAGGGGCCAGGTGTATGGTAAAGTCATGTGGATGGCCACATCACTTTATTTTTTCATCTGGCAATCGCTTCCAAAATTTTATGTACCTTTTACACTTGGAACGGTCTTCACTGCTGCTAGAAATACAACAGCTAGAAGCTTTTCTAGTTCTATCGATGCTATGATTGTTTAAGGTCTGTAATAGAGGCAAGTAAAATGAAAATAAAGGGGACGACCATTGGTTGTCACTGAATTAACTAGTAAATAGTAAGCCAGTAGTATGACTCCAGTGTAGAGTCCAATGATAGCTAGACCCCCCTCTCATCTTCACTTTGATTAAAAAAGTATTTGGCGCGAGAAGAACAGAAATAGATTGCTCTATATTTGTGATTTTCAAATTTAATAAAATGGAAAAAAATTACTTTCCCAGAGACCTTAAATGTATTAATTCAATGAAACTTATTAAATCTAATAATTTTGAATTAATCGCATAATTTCATATTACAGATAATTTTTCATCATCCGGAATTTAATTTAAAATATATTACTATATTTGTAAGTATTTTGATTTTTCCATTTGAATTCATCAAAATTAATCAACTTTTACATGAAGATCTAAATTTATCCGTAAATAATGACCCTACGATTTCTACAACATGACATGGTACTACTATTGATTCAGTATTTGTACCATATTTAAATGAAGTATCTACAAAACAATTTGCATCATATTTTAGCTACTACAAGCCTCTTCTAACTCACATGCCCATTGAATCATAACCAGAACAACAAATGGACGAGGATTAATTGAATTTATATATATTTATACTGTGTATAAAGCAAAAAATATTTTTTATTTTGTTATTTAAATTGTGTAAAAATAATTTAACGGTATATATGATTTTTAATCAAGCCCTTGTTAATTGTATTTAATATCTGTCTTCGATTATTTTATCTTTTTTTCTACTTACTTAAATTATAGACACGCGGGATAAAATTTTTAAAGTTATTATTGTTTTCTCCTTGTGAACACCACCAACTCCAACCTAGTTTAATTTTAACAATGTTTCACTATAAACCAACACCGCGTTCCCTAAATTTGATTTATTATTGTTTTGTTACGCCAAAGAAGTATAACTTCTTACGTGCGTACATAAGTACACACAGGTTTTTTTTTGTTTTGTTTTTGCAATATCATTACACTTACTATTATTCTACACCTTTTTTATAAGTATAATTTATTTTTTATCCAATAATTTTTTAGGAGAGGGGGTTAACCCCAAAAGCTACCCCCATGGCGCCCACTGTCTTAAAGTGTATAAATATTGTATATAATATATTTTATGATTTATTAATTGTGATTAATCTATCTTTGGTATAAAAATTCATATTCGTGGTTGTTTTAAGGGTATAAATTTTATATATCTATATAAAGAAATTAATTTAATATCAAATCAAAATATTGGTTTTATTTTTTCAACTCATTGGTGGTTTTGAACCCCCCAATCCCCCACGCCTATGTCATATACTTCCAAATAGTATTAAAAAAGTAAAAGTAATATTTTTGCTATTGGAATTATAGACCACAAAAAGTGAGTTTCTAGGAAAAACCATTGCTATACTGCCACTTACTTTGTTTAAGTGGAAATAAAAATCACATTTTTATCATATGTTATTAAAATTGAGAAATTTACAATTCAGTGAGACACTGATTAAAATTTTTTAAAAATCTATACATGAGCAAATTTTTTTGATATATACGAAAAGTTTATCAGGGAAGATAAAAATATTGCCCTCATTTATTTATATATGTACAAATATCTTTGTTTATTTGGAGTGATAAAGAAACATCACGACACGCATTGATAAATATTTTCTTCTATTCTTACGGTACCGATCGATTAGGTCTGTGAGAATAAATGAAAGAAAGACATGGATTGCTTATTTAGACAACTATGCGAAATGAATTTCTTTATAAAATAAACAAGATTCGCATTTAAAGCCTTATAACTCAGTAGTAGTTTCTACAGGCGATGTTTCACCGAGATAAGTGAACCCCATGTGGGAGTAGTCCTTTTTTTCTCGAAACGTCACGTTTTCATTCGTTGAACTAGCATTGATGCCTCTTAAGTCTTCTTCAGATCTAAAATAAAAAAAAATAACTATCATTTTTTTAAAACATTCATTTAAAGTCTCCTACCATCGGCAATTTGAACTTTGTTGTTAATACTCCCACCTTTTTTCATTTTTTTTTTTAAGTGTTTGGTTCACATCTGAGGCATGATTTTATAAACAATTATCAGTTGCAAGCAAAGCAACAAGCAACAGCTAGTAATATATATATTTTTGAAATGTATTAATTAAGCCCTTTCATTTGATACCCAACACGACACCTTTCAGAATTTTTTTTTTTAATTTCATGACTTTATGTCCTCTAGAGGGCGTCATCTTGAATTTAGTGTAACATCACATAGAATTTAACCAGCTGACGATCAAGACGCTTCTAACGATACCTCATTTGTCAAATTGTGATAAGTAGTTAAGAAGTTATGCGGGAACAGATGAACATACATACATACATACAGGCGAAAATCATAACTCTCCTTTTGGCTTTGATGTAGTCGGGTAAAAATAACAAGAAATTAATCTCGAAACTTATTGATATTTAAATATGAATATTAGTTCTTCGGGATAAAGAACACAATTTTTTTTTCAAATATGGTTTAAATATTAAATAAATAACTTATTTGTTTAGTTTTAGAGATCCTTTTTAAAAAATTACCTTTGATATTTTAAATTATTTATCGATGTGTTTTTTTCCTCCTGGGAATGATCTAAAGATCCTGGTAAACTGGAAGTTCTGGCTGTGGTCGCAGCTTCTGAACTTACTGGACTTTTTTGACCTAATGCAATATTTGAAAAAATTACATTTTTGCAAATTAATTATACAGAATGATTTAATTCAGTGATTCTCATTTCTATTTTTTTGGTTGTTTATAGTGAGAAAGTGAGATGTCAATAATAATTTAGTCATTTATTCTGAAAATGATCTGTAGGGAATGTGATGGGATAAGTGAGTTATTATAATTACCTAATCTAATATCTAATAGTAAAAGAATTAAAATTATAATATGACAAATTAAATATAAATGAAACTAAATATATATTTCGGACTGTATTCATCTACAGGAGCTAATGGTATCAGACAACTGATTAGACACATTGTATATGTATATGTTGTATAAAAACCCGCCTTTGAGTAAAATCGGGTTCTTTCTAGTTAAAACGCTTTTCACTGAATATCTTTTTGGCAACTAGAATTTACTGATGTTGGTCGAGTTTGATCCAAAGGTCCAGAATCTTCATTCTCGACCCTCCGCCTCATTTTGGGTGTTTTATTTTCAAAAAATATTAAACAAAAATGTCAAAAATTACATCCTCTACAACTTTGCTTAAAATGAGGATGTAATTTTTGACATGTTCGTTTAAAAAATGAGGCGGAAGGTCAAAAATGAAGATTCTAGACCCCTGGACCAAACTCAACAAACATCAGTAAATTCTAGTTGCCACAACGGTATTCAGTGAAACGCATTTTAACTAGTAAGAACACGTTCTTACTAAAAACGGGTTTTTACTGAAACATATATACTTACTTTGTAGGTGACACCGAATGACTTTACCAAACCCCTGCCATATCTTTTATATGTATTTATGTAATTTCATTTCCATTACCCATCATATTTATAAAAAGATTTATATGTATTAAGGAAAAAATTGTTTAAAAATGAATTTTTCGGATTTTGAAAAAAATTGTATTTTTCAAAATTCTATTCTAGGTACTAATGAACTTCACAGACTAAATTCAATGCGAAATAAAAATTCACTAAGAATATTAAATTAATGTTTTTTTTTTGTTTTTTTT
Organism: Forficula auricularia; assembly: GCA_024734495.1. NCBI lineage: Eukaryota > Metazoa > Arthropoda > Insecta > Dermaptera > Forficulidae > Forficula > Forficula auricularia. The sequence goes on along the minus strand of JALMQS010000074.1, from coordinate 4,549,758 downwards.
TGTATACGATGCAGTGTTCCTCAACCTTTTTATTAACAGGGATGCCCTACAAAGTATGTCGAACTTGGCGGACCCCCAATTAAAATTTTAAATCATGGAAGGTATAAAGGTTGGCATAATTATAGTATATATTATACTATTCTTAGATTATGCTTATTTTTAAATACTGTAAAAAAATTTCTTCTGAAAATATTAGTCATTTTTTTCTTATCAAATATTATTTCCTCAACATTTATTAATTGACAATAAAGCGGGAAGATATCCTAAATCCCTCTATGAATTCTTTCCTGCCATGTTTGTAATTTTTTCCTAAACGCTTTAATTTTGTTATTCTTAACAAACATATTACTTTGACGTCCTTTCATTGAAAGGTTCAATTCGTTAAGAACGAAAATATGCCACTGAGGTATGTAAGTTTGTCACCCAATTTGGACCATCAAAATATGTACCTAAACTTGACTTTTTCTATTAAAAACCGTTGTACTTCTGATCGCATATTAATTAGTCGAGTCATAAAATTTCCCCAGGATATCCTACGTATGTCAGTAATGCAAAAGAAGAGAAGTATGTAAAGAACCCATTTCTTCACACAAAACTGTGAAAAGACAAGAATTTACTGCCCTTGCTTTTATAAAACCACCAGATGTCTCACTATTAACTAAAAATGCGAATAGTAATTTTTAAATATTTTCACAAACTTATTTATATTTGTTTAGTTTGTGATTTTTTTTTTAATTATTGGTAACAGATATTTAGTAAGGTAGGTAGGTACTTGGGGAATCCCTAGGCCTAGCTCGCGGACCCCCGGTTGAGAATCACTGCTCTAGCCCATTTAATCAGTGGATATGCAGTATGATAGAATTACAACTTCCTCTCTATCACTTATTCTACGATGGTTTTCATTTATGAGATATCTCAGCCGAAGTTTCTTAGGCAAACAATAAGTTTGAATAAATATATCAAAAATATTATGAAATAAGTTCTTTACAAAATCCAAGCCACATTCCTTCTGTTAACTCCAGGTTCTACCCCTCCCTCAGGAATCAAACCAAAGGGTCAAAACGCTATCCAGTCGTTAGGCTATCCTTTGAGACGAACCACTTCTGATTTACAAAACTAACCACTAAATTTAAAGTTGTTATCCCCCTCCCTCCTAAAGCCTTATTAGTTAGAACTTTAAGAGTAAATGAATTAAAAAAATATTTTGCAGGGGTGATCTTTAACTATAAAGGGTTAAAATTATCGGCAAGTAGCCTATTCTGTAGCATTGTCAATTTTTCAAAATATTTATATGTATGTACATAGTTGCTTGATCATTTATGGTATAAAGTAAGTAATTTTCAAATTTTCACGAGATAAAAGGAGAATTTCTCCCGGAACATTTTGATTTTCTATTAAATGTTTTGGGATTTTTTTGATCAAGAATTGTATTTGTTTTATTCAATAAAATGATCTAGAATTGATTTTGAAATATATTTTTTTTTACTTTCAATTAGAAAGTAAAATTTAAATGTAGCGATTGGATTAGATAATTATTGTAGTAACCCAACAAAAAGTTCAAATGCATCCTGTCTATTTTCTAATCTCAGTAACATTATATAGTTCAAAGTAAGCCAATTTTGTCCCTAACATCACTGTCTTTCTATTAGAAGTTTCTATTGAAGGAGACAATAAAAGAGTGTGTCTTCTGATGGAATTATAAATTTTACCCATTTATAACGAGACTATAGTTTCGAGGGCTTTGAAACCAATTCCTCGTGAATCCATTGCAATAGACTGATTAAGAGGACAAAGCCCTCGAAACTATAGTCTCGTTATAAATAAATAAAATTTATAATTCCAGCAGAAGACACTCTTTTATTGTCTCCTTCAATATATAAAAATTCTGCTACTCTCGGAAAAAAACTTTCAATTTAAGAAGTTTCTATATTACAACTACTCATGTATATTAGTTTACTATACTATACACAAGCTTAGAATAAAAAATATAAAACCCATATATATCTTTATTAATACAAACAACAAATACATTTCCCAGTGCATTGATTCCCGGAAGAAGACATAACAATTATATATAATAAAAATGTGAAAATTAATAGAATTACTTACCATTTTCCTTAGTAATATAGCTAACATTATCTAAACTAAAGGCATGATTCTTACTGCTAAAATCAAGTTGTAAATCATGATAACTATCACTGTCATCAAGAGGGACGCTCATTTGTAGAACCTATAAAAACATTTTTTTAGTAGTTTTTATTTAAATATGGTATATATATGTCATATAATCTATGTCTTTTGACTTACTTGTGTCTCATATTCTTTAAGATTACTTGGTTCTACAAATACAGGATCATATCTCGGTACAACATACATTCGTTGAACACGCTCTTTATAAGATTTATATCTAAAAATTAAATAGAAAAATTTGATTAATGAAAGCAATATTATTTTGTAAGTTAAATTATAGTGACAGAGAAGTTTCATATATCTCCAGAATTAAGTTCTCTATAGGATAATCTATTAAATTTTAATTTAAAATATTTGATGTTTCAAACTCTGATTTCAACGGATATATAGGGTGGGCCATTTAACTTTTGGAATTTGAATCGGCTATAAAAAATGAAATGAATATTTTTTCACAATTATGAGTTTATTAGAAAGATTGGACATTTTCATTTATGAATGAAACAAAATCATTATTCGATTTCCAAAAACAGTGCGCAAAAGATCGATTGTTACGTTGGCTGTGTGGCAAGTGGCCCAGTCCTGTTGAAACCAAATGTCACCCATGTCATCCTTTTCAATTTTTGGAAACAAAAATGTTGTTTTTCATTCTTAAATGAAAATGTCCAAACTCATAATTTTGAAAAAATATTCATTAGTTTTTTTTATAGCCGATTCAAATTCCAAAAGTTAGATGGCCCCCTATATATGGTGGGCCATCTAACGTTTGGAATTTGAATCGGCTAAAAAAAAACTAATGAATATTTTTTCAAAATTATAAGTTTATTAGAAAGATTGGACATTTTCATTTAAGAATGAAACACAACATCATTCAAATGACTTCCACTGTTGACTTGATAAATTCATCCGATCAACCCAATTTTTCAGTACATTTTCAATTGGGTTGATCGGATGGGGTAGGGGAAAGTGGGGGAAACACGAATACCTAAGGGAAAACTTGAATAAAACAGCAGTTTTGAAACATAACCTTACTTTTATTGTTTTATAATTAAGTTGAATTATCTATCTAACTAGTTAAGTAGTCAAAATATAAAATTTGTTTATAAAATGTAATATTAAAAAGAAAAAACAAAACCCTTAGTGTTATAAATGGGGTAACTACGAATAAATATTTATAACCTATAAAACAGTCTTAATTACGACAGAGATCACATTTATAACCCTCCGATGTTGACTGTCCATCTGTACAATTCTCATGAGCCCAATTTTCACAAACGGAGCACATAATCCAGTCTTCATCGGGGGGGGGATCTATATATTTATCATTACAAAAAATACAATAGTAGTCAATAGTTTCGTCCTTTCCTTCTTTCTTTCCTTGACTAGAATCACTAAACTCTTTAATATTCTTAAAATTGATCAATACTTTTTTAGTTTCTTCGTTTTTATATTTGCTACGATCACGTTTCAGTCTTTTTATTTCAGTTTTTTTCCTTGGTATTTTTGCAGCTTTTCTGTTGATTCCTTCTTCTTTGCTCGTTTTTTTTCCTTTTCTTCTAATTGATCTTTAATAGGTGTGCTTGTTAAAATAATTCTTTATAATGTTGCGCTTAGATGTTTTGGGAGGATTTATAGGCACTTCAACGATTTCAGTTAGAAAAACTGACATCGTGCTCGCCTCTACAGCTGTAACTGAATTGTCATGTCCACCAAGATAATCTATTGCTGAACCAGAAGTTTGTACCATGGAAGAAGATGCAGTTAGATCAAGCGGTTGTATGTTATTTGATTGGAAATGAACAGGACGTGCATCAGAAGCTTGAGCATTGAAACTTCAACACTGCGATCTTGTGCATCAGAAGCTTTTTCAGCAGTTTGTTGACCATGAATTTCAATAGGCCGCAAGGGATATATTCTTGCAGATCTGAATCCATTTTCAAGATTACTGCACCGATTAAAAGCATTCGTAAATAACTCAACCAATTTTTTACGTAAATATAACTTAATATAGTTTTATTTCTATCAACAATAGTAAAATAATCTTTATATAGTTGATTACTCATATATTAATGATTCTATGCCGATAATGCTTAACGGCAAAAGTAACATAACCTATAATAATTTTGTCATTTTAATTGTTTCGATCCTGCGGGGTAATACCGAACGTTCGAGATTACCCGACATGGTCTGTTCGCCATTGCCCCGCAGGATCGAAACAATTAAAATGACAAAATTATTATAGGTTATGTTACTTTTGCCGTTAAGCATTATCGGCATAGAATCATTAATATATGAGTATTCAACTATATAAAGTTTATCTTACTATTGTCGATAGAAATAAGACTATATTAAGTTATATTTACGTAAAAAATTACATCAAAAACACACAAAAAATTGAAATGTCCATAACTTGACCCGTGCTTGCGTCTATATGTCCCCTGTTGTTGATTGGCACTACAAGCGACGTGAACTTCATGGTGGTCGTAAACAAAATACCGCCATTTATTTCTAATATATCAAAACTGTTGCATTCGGGATTACCCCGCGTTCGTGTTTCCCCCACTTTCCCCTACTGTCAAGCCAGCCTTGGCAGTCATTTGAATGATGTTGTGTTTCATTCTTAAATGAAAATGTCCAATCTTTTTAATAAACTCATAATTTTGAAAAAATATCCATTGGTTTTTTTTATAGCCGATTCAAATTCCAAACGTTAGATGGCCCACTCTGTATTTCCTAAACTCATAGACCGAAATCACTCAATGAGCTAAAAAGCAGAGCATAACGCGTTGTGGTAAATGATTTTTTTTTTAATATAGAAAATGAAGGAAGAATTCAAATTTACTAGGTACCATGAATGCTTTTATCAAATTTTTGATATTTCTTTGAATAAATGAAACATTTCATTTCTACATAAGAGAAATGGATAGAGACATTTTTTAATATAATTACTTTGACCAGGAAATACATATATAGACGATTCCGATGAGGCCAAGGACAAGAATGATACAAGCGATGGCAATTAAAGCGAATGGAAAAACCTCGAGGCTAGTTGCTGCCGGAACCACAGTTCGATGTTCTTCAATAGGAGGTCGAATCTCCATGGCCTGAGCTCTGATGTTGCCCCGAATATCATATGTAATCTTACTGGCAGCTGCTGCTTCCAAAATAGAGTTGAAACGAATATATTTACAGTAAAATTTATTATCAGAAAGAAATAAGATATTTTTGAAATGAATTAAATAATGTGTCTTCTGTTTGACTTACAGTGAAGGAATGGGATAAAAAAATTTCAAGACAGGTTATAATCTTCCTGAAAATTTTGATGATTTAGCAATTTCTTGCTAGAGAACGATTTGAGTTAAAAAGCTAGATCTCGGCATGCATTTGAAGCTTGTTAATATAATAAGCTTGTAGGTTAAATTTCAGGACAATGTTTTTTTTTCTTTTGAATGCAATCGAATACAAGAAGAGAAGTACCAAGAAGATGCAGCATCTCTACGTCTTGGCAGACCTTTGTGTTTCCAAAGAGGAGAGAAGAAACTGATCAAGATAAAAGGTGGAGACTAAGGTGTCTATGCAACTGGGTCTTGAAGGATTGAAGATTGTAATACATTGGAAAGAGCAAGGCGGACAAAGAGTTACAATTTCTGAAATCTTGAGGATTCGTCGATTAGGGATTCAAGTGTTTTGTTTTGGCAGGCATATCTTCAATTTGACCACGAAAGGGTACTGGGAGTCGGCGAATAATGTGCTAAGCTTTCGGGACGATTTTTGAACTTATCTCATCGGAGCTCATGCCGTGATATTATTATTATTAATAAAAGCTTGTAAATAGTGAAAGCCTAAAAACGCTTCTTCAATGTGCAAGTAAGTCAAGAGATTCAAAGTCAGTGACATTTATTACTCTGAGAGCTCTTTCAGAATTTAATTATTTATTTATTATTATAAATTATATTCCTCTTGTGCGACGAACGACGCCGGTGGTTGAGTATTCAACACTCCAAGCTTAATACAGATGAAGATTTAGGGGACATTATTGATTTCAACTCTTCAGAACAAACATTAAGGTAGTATCCATGGAGGTAGCCAGAGGGGGTGAGGATTAGGGTGTCAAACCCCCCCCCCCTCGAAAAGTTAGGTAAATATCGAAATTTTACAGGATATAAATAAAACGTTCAATAAAAATTTAATAAAAACAATACTCGATCCTTACTCTGTGCAGGATTTTTCTTCAAATATTTCGTCGGAGCTGACACATCTACTCGCTACTCCCCTACAGGGGAACCCACCATGTACCTAAGTATTCCTCTCATGCGATTCAAATTTTCGTAACGCTAGAAAATTTTTAGCCCCTCAGCAAAAAAGTTTCACTTCAAAATAGTGCCTTCTAATGAGAATTAAAAAATGGCAGATTAAAACAATTATTTATTTATTTAATAGCATGATAATATGAAGACTCAATGGAGTAGAGCACACAAGCACGAGGGTAGGCGGAACCAACCCAAGATAAGCAACTAATTAAGCATTGGGCACATTATTTAATGTATTTAAGATTTTAACATCTCTTACTTGAACACCCGAGGATCAGTTCGAGGCAGAATAAGATCAGTCGTGGGATCAACAGCATAAAATACGACATCTGTGCCACTTGAAATCGTTTCGATGGAACGATTAGCACCTTGGACATGTTTAACATCCAGATTCTCAATGCATATCGCAAGACCAGAATGTTCCTCAAGCACTCGAATTATATCATCTTCATGGGGTTTTATAGTATCAGGACGTGCATCATCAACTACCAACACCATCCGATTCATATTAGTTACAACATTGACCTGAAACAGAATTTAAGTTCTTTGGATAATGAATAAAAATAAAAAAGCTAAAATTAAAATAAATGATATGGCGAAATAAGTTAATTAATAATGATTATTTATTTTACGGAAACTAAGTATATCTAATATCCATCACTTTTGGGCAACCAGCTATTTACATTTTAAAAAACTGAGTTCAAGTACTAGTTACTTTAATTTTCAGGATCTAGTTACAATTCATGATATAATTTTAAAAGAAATGATCCCTTTAAATCTTTCATATTGAATTGGGGAAAAAGTTTTTTTCGTATTTCATCATGATGTCAAGATTTAATTATTTTGATTTTAATAGAATGAACACTTTTTTGAGAAATTTCCAAAAAAAATCAAGCACGACAATACTACCCATACTTCGTAGAATAAAGTAAAAATTAAAGAAACTAGTAACTTCACTAATATGCATATTTCTTTCCCCCTTGATCTTTAGCTCTTATTTTTAATTTAATTCTATTCATTGAAATATAGAACTATTTTCAAGCACAGTAATTAATAAATAATAAATTATATCTTACCCTATAGGTACTTAATAAAAATTAAGATCGAGATAATTTATCTTATTATCGCGTGGAGAATTTACCACTGCTCAAGTTTTTTTATGAATTCACTAAGTAATATTTGATTTTATCTAATTATCTGATATTTGACTTGTGATATTCATTATCTTTTATTATTCTACATCATGTCTACTTTAAACTATTCCGACATTTGCGGTATCTTTATCAATAAAACCCCCGTATTCCAGCATCTTGAAAATGAAAAACACTCTATTTTGGCACTTAGCGAAATTCAAATTGATAAAAATAAATCAAAGGTTTCTGATCTCCAGTTTCGGAAATATATTCTTCACGCCAAGCTGTTATGTTCGCGATAACATTCTTTGTGAACGATTTACATCATTAGAAATTAATACTTTAGATGCTTTATGCCTTAAAATTAATATTAAGGTCACTAGTAGATTTTTCCTCACGATTTATATATCTCCTAACGATAATAAGAGATATAATGAATTATTTGATTATCTCCGCAATCGTGTCAATCAAATCCTAACGCATTTTTCAAATTCTAAAGTTTTTTTCTTGCTGATTTCAATGTTCATAGTAAAGACTGGTTTAAGTACTCCAGACCCAACACCCCGGAAGGCAACGGTGCATAATTATTCTCAACATCTTGTGGTTTAGAGATCGACCCACTAAGTTTCGGAATGACACCCCACATCTTCTCGACCACTTTGTCATCTACCCCTTCTCACTACTATTTTAGCATTTCTGCCCCTCGAGATAATTCGGACAAAAACTTGTATAGGGCGATTACGACAAAAAACACTAGAAGCCTCTTATTATTAGTATAGAATAGATATAGATAAATAAATAAATACTACTATTCTAAAATAAAAACTGACTAGTTATTATTAAAGTTAAGAAGGAACAAAATAGGAAGAATCCTCACAACAAGCGGCGCACTCGTCTTGTGACTCTCATTCAAGGGTTTGTCAGGGTTGTCTCTTGCTTCTATGGTTAGTCGGAACGGTAGGATTGCAACATCAATGTCGGAAAGCGATTTTTTAGTTCGGATTAATCCAGAACTATCGATACTTAACAGATCACTTTGATTTCCCAAGAGGGAGTAGAAAATTTGTCCATTTTTTCCACTATCCTTATCATCTGCCTAAAATACAAATTGAATCAATAATACAAAGATAGGTATGTAAAAAAATACTTAGATACAATACTTTGATTTGAAGAACGGGTGTACCAATAGGTGCATCAAGCGTGATGCCTGCCAGGTATTTTCCTCGTGAAGCCTGTCCCCCGTGGAAAATAAAGACAGGCGAATTATCATTAACATCGCGTACATTAATTTTTAATCGCGTTTGTCTTCTTTGATTAGCCCAGCCCATTGGCATCTGCAAGCTCACTTCTAATTCATAAAAATCGCGAGTTTCGTGGTCGAGGTATTTTCCAGGTCGAAGTCGAATTTCACATTGACGTTCATTAGTAACATTTGAAAAGAAAAGACCTATAAAAAATATAATTTATTTTAGTTCTGTTTATTATTTAAAATTTTTTTTTCAGTTTCTATCAAATATTAGAAAAAGTAATCAATTCTATAAATATAGAAGGCGGAAAACCGAACAAAGAGCCTACGTGTGGTTAGTGAATCAGTAAATGTACCAAAGTTAATAGTTATTTCTGGACGTTCTCATAATTAATGGTCAAGATGGGACATGAAATGTTATTAAGCCTTTAGCTTGTGGGAGGTTTTCGAATCATTTATTTTTAATTTTATTACTTTTTTTTGCAATATTAGAGAGCTGTGGACTGTCAATGTTTAAATTCCAAAAGATGTTTACGAACATACAATATCTCAAGAAATAAAAAAGACTCAACTGTCCTAAGCACTCATGTCAATCAATTTGATTTTGGAAATTGTAAAATATTGGCACCAGAAAGCAATATAAGAAAAAAACTTTTTATTAAAAAGAGTTTTATAAAAATGTATGGTGAGAAAGCAATCAATGACAAAAAAATTGTGTAGGGCTAAGTGATGTATATGTTGCTAAAGTGCTAAGCTGGGCTTTATAATGTTTTTGGGGGAAAACTACCCATAATTATGCATATTTCAGATAAACATGGTTTCTTCCAGTGTCTTACCTTCTTCATTGCCTGTTGTAATATTACAATTAAGAGAAATAGGTTTGTCAAGTCTCGGTCCTTGTGTAATTATAGATAAAGCTTTGACTAGACTTCCGGGTTTCACATTTTCGTTTATTTCAATTGAATAAAGATCTTCTGCAAAGCCAACCCCATGGTCCGGAGCCAGAGTGGCCACATGACGGACAAACACTGCTAGAGTTGCAATAGACGAAAGACGAGGCTCACCCAAGTCATATGCCTTAACATCAAGCTAGAAGTGAAATGAGGATAAATAACTTTTTACAAATCATATTGAAATATTTGATTTAGAGGAGGAGATACCGTTAAATATATTGATTCCTTACGTATAGATAGAAATAAAATTTTGTCCAAAAACTCCGAGTATTATATCTTTCTTCTAACGTTTCAGATCCTCAATGGTATTCTTTCTTCAGGGATGAGGGAAATCAAATCCTCCAAACTTTCGTCATTAATTCGAACACAATAAATTAAAATAGGATAGAAATGCCTTGGAGAATTGTATTGGTACGATTTAAATGACAAAAGTTTGGAGGGTTTTATATTTATTGAATAGCGTCTGTCCTAAAGAAGGATACCAATGAGGGTCCAAAACGTCGGCTGAATAAATATAATAAACGGAGATTTTAGCCATTATTTTATTTCTATATATATCTAAAGAATATAGTATATTAAAATATTTATTAACTCATTTTTTAATTTTAAAGATTGGACATTCCAATCATACTAAATAGGTACTTCGTATTCCGTGCTTGTGTCCCGTCGCAGATCATCTTTAATGCTTATAGTTCCAGTATCAGGATCAATTTGGAAGAATTTTGTAGCTTTTCCACGTCCCACTAATTCATACAAGACTTTGAAAAGAATTTTAAGTTAGAATTTAGAATCGAATTTTGAAAGGTAAAGAAATAGTGTAATGCATATTTCTTTGTAATAAAAAAAGTAGACTTACTTTGTTTCCTGGGGAAGTACCGTCTGAATCTGTTGCAATAAGAGTTGTTACTGGTGTTCCTACTGGTACATCATCAGCTATAGTAACTGGCTGTGGGACTGTGGTGAAAACAGGAGGAATATCATTTCGGTCCTAGGTAATGAATGAATGAATAACGTTTTAAATACAAAAGTTCATATTTATCAATAATAAATATTTAGAATATGTTATATGTATTGTTTAAATATTTATAATAATAGGGTTATTTGTTACCAAATGTAATCAGTTCAGTATATTTTATAAAGTAATTTTTCTCGCTTTTTCATTTGCAATCCAAATTATACTATCCAAATTATATAATCTCTCCTATAACTCCGGAATATTTCCGGAGGCCTGGAAACTTGCCAGAATCCAACCAATTCTTCCAACATAAAAAACTATCGACCCATAGCAATCACTTCTGTCTTATCCAAAATCATGGAAAAGGCCATCAACGAGCAAGTTCTACGACACTTAGAGTCAAATAAATTTATCCACGATAGGCAATACGGCTTCAGGCAATCCCGGTCGACTGGTGACATCCTAGCATATGTAACTCATATCTGGAACAAAACCCTGGAGGCCGGGAATGAGACCCTCGCGGTAGCTTTAGACATTTCAAAAGCCTTCGATATGGTCTGGCACAAAAATCTTCTTGCCAAATTGACCTCCGTCGGCCTTGCACCGAAATTCTGTAAGTTGCTCGAAAGTTTTCTTTCAGACCTTAGTATTAAAGTTGTCATCGATGGAATATCATCTTCCCCCTTCCACACCAACGCTGGAGTTCCTCGGGGATCGGTTATCTCCCCTACGCTTTTTCTTATCTATATCAACGACCTTCTAAACTTGCCCTCCAACCCGGTACATTGTTACGCAGATGACAGCACCCTACATAATGCCCCTGCATCGCATAAAAACCGTGCAGACATTGCCTCTTCAATTAATTTAGACTTATTCAAACTTAAAAACTTAGTTAACTTTAATGCAGGGAAAACTCAGTGTTGCCTTATTTCTAGGCGTGTCGACAGAAACCTCCCAAACATATCATTCGACTCAAACTCACTAGAATTCAGGGATAAAATTTCAATGCTAGGCGTAACTCTAGGGTCTGGCCTTTTATGGAATGACCATATCTCAACCACTGCTAAAGCTGCAGCGCGCAAGCTTGGTCTCCTATTGAGGTCTAGACGCTGTTATACTCCCACTCAACTTCTTATACTGTATAAGGCTCAAATTCGTCCCTGTCTCGAATATGGCTCTCATCTGAGGAGGGGTGCCTCCAAGCATTTTCTTGCTACACTGGATGCAATTCAGAAGCGAGCAATTAAACTAATAGGAGACCCGGCTCTAACCAACTCACTCGACTCCCTAGCTCACCGAAGAACCGTTTCTGCCATTTCCCTGTACTACAGATACTATCACGGTGTCTGTTCAGTCGAGCTGAAATCAATTATCCCCCCTAATGCCCTCTTTACGAGAAACACGCGGTTTTCTAACGCTCAGCACCCCTTCGCTGTCAAATTGGATAAAAGTCGAACAAGCGCTTTGGCCAACTCTTTTATCCCTATGACCTCCAGAGACTGGAACTCGCTCCCTGCCACCATCTTTCCCGCGACTTATAACCTTCAGCTATTTAAGACCCGTATCCACATATACCTTCGAACCCAGCCCAACCCCATAAAATTCTTTCTTCTTCTTTTCACGATGGAGGGGCCAACCCAGGCATTTAGGGGTTGCACCTTTTTGGTGTAACTCCTTCTTTCATCATTATCATTAAAAAAAAACACATCTATTATATCGTCATAATTTAATGTTTTTTTCATTGCCAACATAAAAATATTTCTTACTCGACTTTAATCTTTACAGAGGTCCCTTGATACCTTGTACAGCGCTTAAGAGCATTTACCAGTAAGTCTACTATCTACTATTTGTCAATTTAACAAAGAGTTTACAAACCCAGCCCTAAGACGCATTTTTTGCGTGGTAAATAAAGTCGGGTTTCTGAAGAGGTAATGTGCAAGCATCGAAATTTTGTCAATAGTTTTCTAGCTGTGATTTTCCTCCTTTTTAAATAACAAATAGGTATTATCTTCCATTAGATGTTTAGGGATTTTTTCAGGGTCGTTTAGTGCTTATTCATCGTGTCAAATTTTAATGCGTAGCTGTTAACTACTTCATCTAGAAGTTATGTAATTTGTCCGGGCCAGGTGCTTTCAAATTCGCGTTTTTTCAGAGGTTTGGATATATCTTCTTTTATAAAAATTGGATCATGTGCTGGTGAAAGATGGTCTATCATTTAAAATATATGAAATTAAATAAGGAGAGGCAAGGTGAGATTTGCTAGTTGAAAATAAAAATTTAAATGATTTGAAGAAACCGCTAAACATCGATAAATTCCAAGGAGAGAAACTGTTTAAAGAAATTATAAATAATTAATAAGTCCGAAAATTGAGATTTTCTCAAAAGGAGTTAAAAAAAAGTCGAGATTGGCTGATTATTATATGAACAAACAAAATATTTCTTACCTCTACGTTGACAATAACACGAGTCGTTGCACCTGGCTCTGAACCTGGATTTTCTAGGGTCCCAACCATTAATATATATTGACTTTCTAGTTCGTAATCAAGACCACGCGCAGTTCTAATAACACCAGTTTTTGGATCAATAGTAAATAAGTCACTAGGTCCTTGTTTGATGATGTAAGTCACTTTTGGATTGGTGTCGGGATCCTCGGCCTGAAGAAAAACAAAAGAATAAGCTGTCCTTCTTGATATTTAAACGATAGCTTAATATTTTATGAGGAAATCAATGAGGGTGTCCAATGCTTGAAATTAACATATACCTATATATAAATGAATTTATATAATTTCATGCTTCAAGCAGAGAACACTCTCATTGATTTCCTATTAAAAATCAACAACTCAAAATGTTTTCAGTTCGATAAATTTATACCTTGACACGAGTTACGATATGATCAGGAACATTCTCTGGGACTCTTGCTTCATAGCTAGTCATGCGAAATTTTGGTAACTCGTCATCAATATCCATCACTTGAACTGTTACTGTAGCAGTCGCAATACGAAGATCAGCAGCACCGTCTTTCGCAGTGACAACAATTTTATATTCCTAGAGCCAAAAAGATAAAAAATTTTATAATTTATAATTGAAATTAAATAAGTAAGAACAAAAAAAAAATATAACTTGCTCGATCTTTTTCAAAATCAAGTGGTATTTTGGTTCGAATTTCTCCAGTCATTGTGTCAATGGCGAATGGGACATCATTAGGTAGAGAGTAATACACTACAGCATTTTGTCCTTCATCAGCATCTTCAGCATGAACAGATCCAATAAGAAAATTGGCTTCTCCTTCCAGTACTTGAAATACATAAGGGGTTCCCTGGAACTCTGGATTTTTATCATTGATATCAGTTACACGGATATTGACTCGAGCTGTTGAAAATAATCCATCAGAGTCTTCTGCCTTCACGAGCTATAAAATTAAATTAATTTTCCGTAAGAACACGTATGACAGACAAAAAAGTAAATCTGCTTCATCAAAAAAGATTAAAATGAAAACGAATATAATTTTTTATACAATACAAAAAGAATTCAATAATGAACTTAGTTTATAAATTTTTCATAGCTAAAATATTTTTCAAATTGCAAATTTTACGAAATAATGGGTATATATTTAAAAAATGTTCTTTCATAATCATAAGCGTAACTAGAATTGATAATGGAGAGAAGGCTCAGGCTGGAGACTTACTCGAACGTTATACGAAGTAAAAAGAGAAGAGAGATTCAATATCATATCTTTAGTAAGAAAATTCAAATACGTGGTATGTTTTAAATATTTAAATTTTATATATAAAGAAACAAATTTAATTTTGTTATAATTGTTTTATTTATATCAATTAAATGGGATTCGAACACCCCCCCCTCCTGGTTATGCCTATGTTTATAATTGTCTAATATGAAAACTAATCTACATAAAGAGATAAAGAGCTTCTTACCAATTGATATCTTGTTAGATCTTCTCTGTCCAATTTGCGAATTACAGTGATGATACCTGTTTTTTCACCAATTCCAAATTGTCTGAGATCATTTCCAGAAAGTATTGAATAAGTAACTGGATCATTTTCTGGATCTTTGGCCTAAAATTAATGAATTTTTTGATTATTGAATGTTTGGAAATGTATATGAGCTAATTGCTAAAGAGTAGTCTTAAATTATAAAATGACAATAGAAATTTTAGTGATTGAAGAGTTTATTCACAATTTTATTTTCATTTAATAGAAGACACACATACATGCACATATGATTTATTGTATTAATATAATTTTTTTATGTTAATATATTATTTATAATTAACTAAATATATGTACTATCTTGAAAAATTAATGATTGTTTTATTAAATTAAAAAAATACAATTCTTTTATGGAATCTATCTAAAAAATTTATAAAATTTTCAAACATTTCGAGAGAAATGTTCTCTTTATAAATGGAAAATTTGAAAAATAGTTGCTTTATGGAAGATTTATAAAGCAACTATAATCATGATGTTTTATTAAATTAACTCATTAAATTTTAAATATTTATAATTTATTTATTTATATTTTTAATTTATATTAGATTCAAACTCATTGTTATTTCCCTTCCATTCTAAGCTTAGCTGCCCAGAGAAGTTAATTGACTATTTTATGTTTAAATAAATGATATGATGTGTAATTTAAAAGAAAAATTGATTTTATCTCAATATAATTTGAATACCATACCGTAATTTGAGCAACTGTTGAATTGATCGATGCGCCTTCACTAACTTGAAGCTCGTAAACTTGTTCTTCAAAAACAGGACTTCGCGTATTAGGTCCTGGAGCTACAGTGACTTCAACGATGGTTTGGGACGATTTTCCGCCCTTATCGGTAGCCTAAAAATTTTAGAAAACAATTTAATGAATTGAAGGATTTTCAAGTGAGTAACTTTTTAATTAGAAAAAATATATAATACTTTACCTGTACAGTAATACTATATTGTTCTCCAGCTACCAATTTTCCAACAGTAGAGATTTGTCCAGTATTAGGATTCATTTTAAATTTTTGCCGTCCATTGTTACTTACATGATAAATACTATATGTTATTTCGGCATTTTCTCCAAGATCGTCATCCATAGCTTCGACCTGAAATTTTAGATATAAAAATTAGTAGTACGTGTAACCAGTAGCGACTGGAGCTCGGTTAGTCCGCCTAGCTCACGTGTAGGCTATAGCGGTCGCAACTTACTATCGGAGGAGGAGTCACATTTGCACAATATTCCACCCCCAGCAGCTCTGCAGACTCTTTCTCCCGTTAAATATAAAACTCATATTGAGTTGATTTAATGCAGGTTCTAATTATTTCACACGTCTCTAATCATTACAACAAATATGTATATCTTTGTATTTATGTAAAATAAGGGTTTTTCTGGATTTGTCTCCATTATTTATTTATTTAGCTTATGGAATACACACAAGATGAGCAATTACAATTAAAAAAAAATAATTCAATTTTCCTGGTTTTTTCCGATAGTTGGAATTCCCGGTTTATTCCCGGTGGGTGGCCACCGTAATTTGTATATAGGAAATATGTTTATTTGCCTCAATAAGAAAAGAACCTTATTGATTTCCTCTTAAGCAACCGCTATACCCCTTGGCGCACTGCCAAAATAACAGAAGCTCGGCAATAATTTCCAATAATCATAAATCGTAAATGAAATAATAGTTTCGAATTGTTGTGAGAAGATAAAGAAAGAATAACGAGATAACTCTACCTTAATAAGGTGTTGTGACAGTTCGCCAGCCTGAACTGTGAGAGGAGAAATCATGGGCAGACGTGGTGCATTATCATTGACGTCGTTGATTGTTACTGTGAACGAAACTGGCGGGCTAGCCGCGTTCCCTTTTTCTTCACGAGCAACAACCTAAAGATATAAATTTAAATTATATTGTTATTATTTAGTAAACCAGCTCTTAGTAGGTTGGAATTATGTATGATCTGTGTTTGAAATAAAATGGTATATACACTTAAGGGGAGGGGCTTCAAAGGTTATACCATACTAAATGCAAAAATAGAAGTGACCAACAAAAATAGAGATTCAGCCTTATATCAAATTATTTTTGTGTGATTCCCTACAACTTTTGAATTCCATCTATCTGGAGGTTCAATAGTACCTTTTTAATATAAGAAAATAGGATTTTGATTAAGAATTTTGTAGTTTAAAAGAAATTTTATGAAAAAGATTTTTTTTAGGAAATTAAAATATCAAAATGTTTCTTCATTAGAGTTTTTTAATATGTAGAATATCTAGGGCGCTAGAGCAATATTCATCAACTTTCCACATAAATTTCACCATTACTGCCTAACCATTTGTGATACACAAATTTATATAATGGCCATGGGCGTAGTTAGGAGGGGCAAGGGGATGGGGGGCAATGACCCCCACAAACTCATTGCCTCACCCCCAGCATAGAAAAACCGAAACTTCATTATTATGTGGTATCAGTTATGTATTTCTCATTAAATAGTACTTCCGAGATTGAAACCTTATGATGGTTAATTATTTGCCCGGCTGCCCCCCTAGGAAAACTAACTACGCCAATGTGTGTGGGTGGCTATAGAACATTTCGGTTGAAGTTTTTGGCAAACAGGTACATATAATATTTCAAATACTATTCATTTCAAATTGAAATTATTATTTGATATTTCATTTCGTATTTTTAAATTTTATTAGGTGCGTTTTTATATTAAAAGTGGTAACTAGTTAATCTTTTGCTAAAACTGGTGAAAAAATCGAAATCACGAAATTGAACTGACTAAAATAGACATATTATATGGATGATTAAAGAAAGGGTCCAACCTGAAATCGAAAAACTCCTGGATTCGGCGGATCACGGTCCAAATTTTCTTCGTTTACTTTGAGAATGTTGTCTGATGGATCGACTCGAAAAAAGTTTGTGGTTATTTCAAATTCATAATTAGGAAGAATTTCGCCAGCTCGCTGAAATAATTTGAATAGTGTTAATAATTATATTCAAAGGCATCAGTGTTAATAATATTTGGAAACGAATAACTAATAGTTAAACAATGGAATGGATAGCTTTAATAAAAATACACAGAACTATGTTAGCGGAGCTAATCTCAAACTAAGTCAGAAGTTCTGTCTAGGCGTAATGCGAATTCGATTGTTCTTAAATGCATTGGAACATTTCCTATAAATATTCAGATTAATTTGATATTAGTTTCGCTAACTTAGTTCTTAAAACTATTAGTATTTTAAATAATTTCCATAATAATAGACTTTAGTTGAAAAAATGTATAAAGTAGTAGTTGTTTACATAGTCTGCATCGGTCACGTGGAGCTTGATTGGAGAACCTTGGCCGTCAATGACCATTGTTCCGATTGGCGCGTTCTCATCGACAAACCCATGAGTATCGGATGCGTTGATTATCGGCGGTGACACATCTACGGGCTGCACTACCAGGGTCAATTTAGCTGTAGCAAAGCGCTTCATTTCAGAGATTTCTTGTGCCTAAAGCAAAAATAAATGTGAATTAAAAAAATAATAGTTTTTATTCAAAAGAAATATTGATCAATAATATTATTTGCATATTTAAATAAGAGATAACTGAAATATAATCTTATTAAAAAATTTAATTATTTAAATTTGATGTCTATAAGCTTAAGAGAGACCAAGTGAGGCCTTTCCATCAGAGACTCGAGTCTAATAATCCTCTTGCGATTGAATTTTCGCACCTCCGAGATTATGTTTAGCTTGCATCACTCGTACGAGTGAGCTCGTTAAGATTTGCCCCACAGGAATATGCAAGTCGATATGGCGTAGTACTTTAAGAATATGCGAGATTAATTCAAATATAAACGAGCTTTTTGGAAAAATTATTTTACATTTACGAAGAAAACACATTTTATAGCTATTTATTTACCTTGACTATAATATCATATTGGACAGCTTCAGATATATTAACCGGCAGTATTTGTCGTACAGCGGCTGTTTGTTTGTCAATAGCAAATGCTTCATGGTAATTGGCAGGAGATCCACTTAAGAACGAATATTCTATTGGCGCATTAATTGTTGAGTCCATATCCACCGCCTGAATTTTCTCCGGTATGACATGAAGTACTCCAGATACTTTGCCACTTGATACCTAATGGCACAAAACGATTCATTAGGCAGATGTAGACATTATTTAATGAAAAATATACTAAAAATAAGAAAACAAAAGAAAAGGAAGACAAATTTCCATTAAAACCAAGATTCTATATTTTATTTCCATTACCCAACAAATAGATGGAAATCTTGTATTCGTGAAAAAGTGGATTTTAAAAATCTCTCTCTCTCGAAATTTATTAGAAACTCAATGGAGAATTGATGGGAAGACACCCCAAGGATAACGAAAATAACAAATACAAATAATTATTTTTTTTTAGGTCCCTCAATTTCATTCCCTTTAAAAACCGACGTTCCAGAAGATCTTCTCTCCTGCTTCAGGGTTTAAAAGATTCAACGAAGAATGCTTGTAATCAACTCATTCTTGTCTCCTTTGACAGAATTATCTGTTGATGTCATTAGCAGCTGAAGATGGAAAGAAAATGCTTCTAAACGTGGATTTTTAACTGAATGAAAATGATGTGGCAATAAAAAAAATGTATTCAGAATTTGTAGTTTTCGTTATATATTGAGCTAGCTTTCCATCAATTGTCCATTTATTATTTATCTAATAAATTTCATTTGAGGAACATAAAAAAATTCGGGCGTGTAACCTTTAAGCGCGGTTGAAGTAAAACTTCTTGACGGTTGTGGCAGGTATTACTAAAAAGATTAAACTTAAAATAAATATGTTATATTAACTGCGCCAGGCGCTCACAATTGGAATAAAAACGTCTGAAGGTATTTTTATTAAATTTCCTATTTGGTTCAGATGTCTTTTAATTTACTAAAACATTTTGATATTTTGACCCTAAAAGGGGGTTGAAATATATATACATAGTCTGTAAGCCTCCAGAAGACTATAAAAACAAAAACTCTGAACCCAAAATGGTGGGAGGGTCAAAAAATTAAAATTTAAGATTATGGACCAAACTCGACCAAGTTTTGTATACATAATCTATAGCCCCTCAGAAGACAAGAAATGCCAAAACTTTCCACCTAAAATAGGAGGGGGGGTCAAATAATTAAAATTTCAAAACTTTGAAAAAAAACTCGACCAAGTTTCGTATACATAATCTATAGTTTTTTAAACCTCTTAGGAGCGTATACTGTGAATTAACCGTATTCTTTATTTTGAATATTTCAAATACGGGCTTGGTCGCCCATATAGAAGGATCCATAGGCATATGTTGAATATCTCATTTGATCCACTGCAAATATATAATTTGAATATAGCACCTACGAAGGCCTTATATTCAGGATTGATGCAAGTGCCATCATGAAGTCGACATCCCTGGTAAATGAAAGAAGGATCCTGATCATCTTCATCCTTTACATTCACTGTTAGTGTAGTTGTCGCAGTAAATCGTTCGGAAACGTTTCGAGCGCGGTCCTAGAAAAAAAGACAAAATACTTGTAATAACTGTAAATTGTAATTTAGTTATGCATTCTCTGATGAAGTCTCTAAGATATAAAGATAACTAGTAGATATAATTACTGAAATAAAATTCAGATGACAAATTTGTTATGAATCCAGTGCAAGTAATATAAAAGAAAAATGGTGGCGCGATTGCTCAAGGTGTTGGTGCCATTACCTTAGCTACTATTCATATCTCTGAATGTGTCTATTGAAGGAAATGATCATGAATAATAATAGATATCTTCGTTCTTTTAGCTTTTTTACCTTTTTTTATTTCAATCAAAGTTTAAAAAAAAAGGACAATTGCGAGTCGGGCTTGAACGTAATATTTATATAATAATTGATGATGATTAACAGATTTTTTATAAATATAGTTTAAAAGTTTTACTTAAGCTTTTTAAGTGCTATTCTCAGTAAAATGGCAAATTAATATTATAATTACCTATTTTATTTAATATTTAAAACAATTACTATAAGAATATTAAAGAAAATAAATTGATTTTGAGTTAATCTCTGGACAGAAGTTTTAGAATACAATAGTTATATTTCTATTATGATATTAGGCTCTTTTGAATAAATAACAAAAATTTCTATAAAGTAATGTCTTGATGCTATATTTCAGCCGATCCGGTGACAGGTGCATATTATTTTTAATTAGAAAAAAGACAATGTATTCTTACCGACGCAGTGATTGTAAGTAGGTAACGTTGTGTCTTCTCATAATCCAGGCTCTTGTAGACGGAAACCTGCCCTTGGTGGGGCAATTTGATAGCGAAAATTCCATATCCATCGGCCACGGTAATCCGATCATTTCCAGAACCGGCCAATCCAAGAGCTTTTGGGTCAGTGGGTATCAGGGAATATTCCACTAAGCCATTGAGGCCAGCATCCTTATCTTCAGCAACAATCCCCTGGTAGATGGTCGTGCCCACTGGAGTAAGCTTAAAAATAAAATTAATATAATTTTATTCAGGTATCACTTAAAGGCTTCTACACTTTCCCTCCCATCCCACCAAGCTGCCAACTAAGCTACTCCCATGCGGGTGGTTTTTTGAATCTTCCAGTGGCGGATCGTGAATGTAAGCAGGAGGAGCACTTAAAGCCCTTGGAATAGCCCCTCTATCGTGAAAAGAAGAAGAAGATATTAAGATTTTACAGGCTGGGAAGAAGTTGAAGTTTTGAAACTGTGAATGTGGGTCTTAAACAGGTGAAGTTTATAGATCGCGGGAAAGACAGCGGCAGGAAGAGAGTCCAAGTCTCTAGAGGTCATAGGGATAAGCGATTTGTCGAAAGTATTGGTTCGATCCTTATCCAATTTGTCATCGAACGAGTGTTGAGCTTTCGAAAACTGTGTTACTGTGTGGTTCTTATAAATAAGGCTTTAGGGGGATTATTGTATGCAACTCACCTAAACAAACATGATATAGTATCATTAGTACAAGGAAGGGGCAGAAACGGTTCTACGATGAGCCAGCTTATTTCTTTAATGAAAAATGTAAATATAAATATGTAGGTCTTGTAGGTATATAAGTTCGAAAGAAGCAAACTTGAGATTTCTAAAGAAAATCACGATATATTGTCATATACTGAATCTAAATTTTTAAGAATAATTTTTTTCATAAAATTTTTTGATAAATATTAGAAAAACAGTCCATATCAGACCTTTCTTAATTGAATTTTTGTTGTTTTTAAAATTTATATCATTTCCAAAATTAATTTTTTTTCTAAATTTCGTTCTTTGTCTACAAAAATTTGGGATTGGGAAAGTTTCTTCCAATCCCAAAATTTGTTTTGATTTCCAAAAATGTTTATTAAATATGCTAAAAATCATGCTTTTCAGTATTTTATATAATGTTCATTATTGATAGCCATCAAATGAGTTTGAAATTGGTCAATGGATATTATTTGAAGATTTTTTAAAAACACAAACAAAAAAGGATCTAGGTATTTCAGGTTCGGAGGTTCCCCTATATAATCACGTGTATAACGTTTATTGCTTTGATAATTTTTAGAAATAAATAATCACATTGCATATAAACAATATTTTATCCAATATTAATTTAATTTCTTGGATTCCAATTACGAAGTTTTTGAACTTCACTTCTGAAACTGTGGTTTCGTAAGATTGATTCAGAAAAACCGGACTCTGATCATTGACATCGGAGACCCGTACAATCACTGGGATTGAGCGTTTCTTGTTTGTCGCTCGAATCGCGCAAGAGAGCTGAAAATAAAAAAATGAGATGGACATTTTAAATGCTTCGATGATAAAAAAATTCATAAGATGATTTTTGTAACAAATGAATGACAACCATTTATTGAAATGAATGTTTATGTTGATAGATAGAAAATATTATAGATATTATTAATTTTCTTTCTTTTTATAGTTTATTTGGTTTTTCTAAATTTCTCATATTTAATTCATTTGAAATCCGCAGCTTCCTCTTGGTTTTGTCCCCCCCCCCCAACCAAAAAGCTTTGATTTATATTTTGTTTTATTTTTAGTTGACTAGGCGTGTCTTGTAAAAAAATAACGAATTTTTCAAAATTGCCATGCTTATGAGATGGTACGTATAGACTACACTGCTACACTATAAATAAACTGACACGTTCTGATATGGCCATCCACTTGACTTTACCATACAATCTGGCCCTTTACTTATATTTAATATTTAATAAAATTATTTATAATCATGTAGGGAAGTGGTGGTTAAGTTTCCGCATTTTTAGTCTTCTGGGGCCCCAACTGATTATGGCCACAAATTTGGTTGAGTTTGGTACAAGGGCTGCTATTTTCATTTTCTGACCCCCCCCCCCCCATTTTGAGCGTTTAGTTTTTTAATTTTTAGATTTCTGTGGGCCCATGGATTATGTATAGATAATTTGATGAGTTCGGTACAAGGGTCTAGTTTTTTAATTTTTTGACCCTCCACCCCCTTTGGGCGGTTAGTTTTTGCATTTATAGACTTCTGGGGCTCCACTGATTATGTATACAAAATTTGGTTGAGTTTGCTCAAATGGCCTAGATTTTTCATTTTTAACCCCACTTCTTACCCCTTAATTTTGGGTCGATATGCACCAAAATCTAATCAGCTGTTAATCTCAATGCACCAAAACTACGTGTGAAATTTTGTTTTGATATTCAAACTAGTTTTTGAGCTAGCTCGTCTACAAAAATTTGCTAACGCACAGACTAACAGAATAAGATACTAACAACCATAATTTTTTTAACCAAAATAGTTTCAGCCGTTTTTGAGATATTTCGAAAAAAAGAAGGAAAAAAAAACACTTTTTTCATGCACGATTATAATACTTGACCATACCCTGTATG
Organism: Forficula auricularia; assembly: GCA_024734495.1. NCBI lineage: Eukaryota > Metazoa > Arthropoda > Insecta > Dermaptera > Forficulidae > Forficula > Forficula auricularia. The sequence continues at coordinate 4,526,101 of JALMQS010000074.1, read as the reverse complement.
GTAAAGTAAAAAGATGTCTTTCCAACTGCAACCCGCCAGCTCAGGGTTGTAATGAATGCGGTCCGACATAAAATCGTAAACTTGTTTAAAACATTGAGATTTATATGTACTTTATTTGTTTGTTTTTGAATTTTTTTCTAATAATGTTACAAAATAACCACTAGTAGACACTTATAAAAAAATAAACTGCAACGGATCGTTGCTAGACTTTATCCATAGTGATTTGAAATATGAATATGTTTATTACTTTATTATTAATCAGATATCACTGGCTACTTAAAGTCAATATTAAATTTCAAAATTCAAAATAGTCAATCAATTCTCATCTATTATTATTATGGTAAAAGATATGGATAGCCACATAAGTTTATTAATTGCAGCATCACTTCCACATTATGCTAAGATATTTTGGGGTTATTCGTCCTTGTTATACATTTCGCAAAAATTTATTTCTCTTTAAATGTGGCACAAGGAAACAAAATGATTGCAAATATCATTTAATTTTAAATTTAATTTGTTTTGAGATAAAATTTTTAAACATATTACCTGAAATATTACATGTGAAATATTTTCTTTATCCCGATCAAGTGGGGCGACCAATTGAAGTTTTTTCCGATTCAGAATAAACAGAGGTTTTCCTTTAGGGAAGGTTAGTTCGAGTGCGATTTCTGATGAAGGGTCTCCGATTATAGGAAGTTCCTCGGGAGTTGTTGACTGACCAATACCTGTAACAAAGATTTCAATAAGCACAGTAAATTATTGAAAAATTATCATCCACCAGATCAAAAAATTCATTGTTACTTTCCACTTATATAACATTATGTGGGGCCCCTTAAAAAAAAATTATATGATATTAACAGGAGCGCTTTCTTAAGGAGTTAGCATGTTAGTACTACCTTCAGAAATTTTGAGATTTAGAAAAACATAGAAAATAAGCTGACGTGTTCTGATGTGGCCATCCACTTGACTTTACTATACAACCTGGACCCTCACTTATATTTAATATTTAATCAAATTATTTATAATCATGTAGGGAGGGGGTGGTTAGTTTTCGCATTTTTAGTCTTCTGGGGGCCCACTAATTATGTATACAAAATTTGGTTGAGTTTGGTACAAGGGGTTTTATTTTCATTTTTTGACCCCCTCTCCCCAATTTTGAGCGGTTAGTTTTTGCATTTTTAGACTTCTGTGGGCCCACTGATTATGTATACAAAATTTGGTTGAGTTTGCTCAAATGGCCTACATTTTTAATTTTTAACCCCCCTCCACACCCACCCCCCCCCTTAATTTTGGGTCGATATGCAGCAAAATCTAATCAGCTCTTAATCTCAATGGACCATAACTACGTGTGGAATTTGGTTTCGATATTCACACTAGTTTTTGAGTTAGCTCGTCCACAAAAATTTGGTAACGCACAGGCAACCAGACAACCAGACAGACTAACAGACATTTTGACAAAACAATTATTATCTCAAAAAATAGAATTTTTTCGATGTTCACTTATTAGGGCTTTTTTCTAGACCGAAATGCCATGGTTTCGCTCAATTTTTTTAATCAAAATAGTTTGAGTCGTTTTTGAGATATTTCGAAAAAAAGAAGGAAAAAAAACACTTTTTTCATGCACGATTACAATATTTGACCATACCCTGTATGGTAAAGTAAAACATAAAAAAATTATACGATCGCACATATGCTTCATTTCTATTCCTACATTAAATTTGCTTTAATACAAGCACTTTGTTTAAAACGTGTCCACCACAGGCTTCAAATGTCATATTAATCATTCAGAGTGAATCACTCACATACAGTATTCGGTACTATAAGCATCTCTAGAAATAAACATATGGAGTCACCTGACTCGTCTTGGCTGTCTGAAAGAGATGGATGTTTAAAAACCATAAACATAAGAATGAGTAAAAGAAAATTTAGTTGCAGACACTTGACTACAGGAGTCAATCAGAAGAAATCAGGTTTGACTGTTTATTTCAAACCGAGGGGTGAATCGCGACCTAATATCGTGTACACCTACTTCCACTTTCATTTCCAAGTAGAAGACAATAGATGAAGGGGCATTATCTAATGAATTCCAAAATAATTCCAAAGACGGTGTACACCTAATTCCAATCGTGGTTCACCCCTCGTTTCAAACCAATTGAACAGCTAGTACAAATTAAAAGAAAAGTGATTTAAATTAATTTAATACACAACTGTGACTTAAATTAGATTAACTAACTTAAACTAGAGCACCAATACAATTGTTATAAAGTTAATAGACACCAATAATAAATATGTGATTTATGACACTACAGCGGCCAGTTGTATGGTCGGCTGGTAAACTGTTTTTAAACGTTGGCAAAGGGTAAATGGCTGGGATGGCCAATCAGATGAAAGTGCCTGTCATCTGATTGGCCATCCCAGCCGTTTACCCTTTGCCAAATTTTAAAAAAGAGTTTACCAACCGACATACGACTGGCCCTAAGGTGAATGAAATAGAAACTGGAATTTCCAGAGGCTCAAGGTGTGAACGGATCGAGGCTTGGCCTTGAGTGGATGAATAATGGTGGTGATGATGTTTGAAGTCGATCCTTCCTCCTGAGTCGACCCTCTTAAGAATTGATCGAGAGGTGCACTCGTCCATATAATTATAGTATTCTTGCCAAAGAAAGCGTCGAATATGTGAACATTTTATCAAGGGTCCAGGGACATTTACCTATTCAATATCTATAAGAAGTTTCACCTCAAAGAAATGGTCTGACTTAAGCAAAAGATAGTGAGTCGTAGAGCTTCGGTTGATTTTTTATACTTAGGCTATCTTGAGGCTAGAAGAAGTACTTCAAGATTTTGGTCAAAATCAAAGGACCGGAAGTAATGTTTACTTGAAAAATTTGTGTATTTTGCAATTTTCTCAAAACGGCTTATGTGATTTTTTTAATGATCGGTAGACTTATCAAATATTTTAAGTTTTTCATCGAGAATAAATTCCGAATGGAATTGAAGAAGTGGAGTGAATTAGGCATGTCCCAAAAAAATATTTAAGCGTCCATATCTGGTATGTTAAGTCGCAGAGTTTCAGGATTTGAAACTTAAGCTATCTAGAGGCTAGAACAAATACTCCTAAATTATGTTTGATTCCGAAGAATCTGAAAATTTTTGTTGTTTTTCCATTTCCTCAATAAAGACTTTAACTTTTTCTTTTTTTTAATAATCCATATATTTATCAAACATTTTGAGTTCTTCAAATTCAGATTGTAATTAGGGGAGGAGAGTTATTAGTCGTATCGCAAATCAACAATATTTTAAAGGCCCATATTTTGGATCTAGGCTTTTTTTTTTTTTTTTTTTTAATGCAATCGAATGCAAGAAGGGGTGCACCAGTAAAGATGTAGCCCCTATGGATCTCGAAAGACCCTTGCATTACCGAAGAGAAGGGAAAGTTGTTTTAAGTGAGAGGGTGTAGACGTAGGTGTCTATGCACCCTGGTTTTGAAGGTTTGAAGATCATAGGTGCTGGGAAAGATAGAGGCTGGGAGAGAGTTCCAGTTCCTTGACGTCATGGGGATATATGAATTCGCGAATGAAGTGGTCCGGCACTTTTCTAATTTGACCGCGAAAGAGTGTTGGGAGTCGGCAAAACGTGTGCTGCGTGCAAAGCATGCTTTGGGGGGAATTATTGATTTTATCTCATCAGAGCACCTGCCGTGATAGTATCTATAGAAAAGGGAAAGGGCGGAGACATCTCTTCGATGAGCCAGCGAGTCGAGGGAGTCGGTGAGGGTAGAATCGTCAATTAGCCTGACGGCTCGTTTCTGAATTGCATCAAGGGTAGCAAGAGAATATTTTGAGGCTCCTCTCCACAGATGAGAGCCGTATTCGAGATAGGGGCGGATTTGGGCCTTGTAGATGGTGAGAAGTTGTGGGGGTTTGTAAAATCGCTTGGACCTGAATAAGAAGCCAATCTTCCTTGCTGCAGATTTCGCCACAGAGGAGATGTGTTCATTCCAAGACAGGTCAGATGCGACAGAGACGCCCAACATGGATAGGCTGTCACACATTTTCAGGGTATTCGAATCGAAGTGAATATCAGGGAAATCTCTATTTTCGCGCCTAGAAATTAGACAACATTGAGTCTTGTTTGAATTGAAGTTAACTAAATTTTGAGAGCCCCATTTATTCAGTTTGTCTAGGTCGAGAGTAATTGAGGAGGCAATATTGATTCGATTATTCGGGAGAGAGGGTTTGCCGTGTAGAGTGCTATCGTCGGCGTAACAATGGAGTGGGGTTTGCCGTTTGATCAATAAGGTCGTTTATATAAATAAGGAAGAGTGTGGAGGAGATTACAGAGCCTTGGGGAACACCAGAGTTTGTGGAGAACGATTCAGAAGATGTTCCATCCACCACAACTTCATACTTCGGGTTTGTCAGAAAGCTTTCAATCCATTTGCGAAGTGTTGGTGTGAATCAAAAGGCTGGTAGTTTGGCAAGAAGATTTTTGTGCCAAACCTGGTCAAAAGCTTTAGGAGATATCAAGGGCTACAGCGAGGGTTTCTTTTCCGGCCTCTAGAGTATTGTTCAAGGTTGTGGGTGACATAGGTTAAGATGTCGCCTGTGGAGGCGATTTTGTCTGAATCCATATTGCCTATCGTGAATTAATTTATTGTTTTCTAAGCTTTGAATCTTAAGATATCTTGACTAGAAGAAGTACCCGATTCTTTTGATTGAAATTATAGAACCGAGAGTACCTATTTAGTTTAAGCCACTTTTGGCTTTTTTCTCAAAACCACTTGGGGGAAACCGAAATTGAAGTAATTTGAAAGAACGAAATTGGTATGATGATTTCAAATAAGAGAGAAACTAATGTGAAAGGCATGTGGTGCCCATACCAGTTGATTCACATAAGTGTTTTGAGAGGGATACAAATTACTTAAACTCGGGAAGGTGGCAGCTCTAGCTAGCCTTTAGTGAAATAAATATTTCTATGGTGAGAAAAATTACAGAACAAACCACCATAAAGATTCTTCCGTAAGGAAAATGCCTTTAAAAAACTGCACAATTATTTTTGCACAAAATTTTGTTGAATTGACAAAACCTATAAATTACCATGTGACTCAAATGGTCTATTCGACGATTCGAGATTCACAATTTTTCGCACTCTTCTTTTGGACTATCTAAAGTTTAAAACATTTTCAATTCTTTACGCTCTCAAATGAGTTTTATTTGACCTAAATGATGACACATGAGAATATATTAATCTCTGGGAAACATTGCCTTTAAACTAGCATAAGTATTTAATTATTAATGAATAAAATTTTCCTACTTACTCCCAAATTTGCTTTCTTCGATATCGAGGATAATATTCGATTGCCCTGTCTCCACTTCGCATAATCCTGGAAATAAAAGAAAACAAATAACAGACATTTAATTTGAGACATTTAAGAATATTAGTTAAATAACTTTAGTAATATGGAAAAAATAAGGCTAATCTGTAATGGAACTCACCCCTCGTCGATTCCAGTATATAAAAATAATTAGAATTTAGTAAACGCACTAACATAAGTTGTCTGTCGGCTCAAATCACAAGTAATTTTATTAGTTACAATTTCTAATTTGTGAACCATCAATTAGATAAATCATAAACTACTTACAATTTGTTTTATTTTATTTTAAAATATTTTAAGCCCCAGTGAATAAAGTTATGCAACCGTCGTCATCACTTTATTTTTAATTTTTAATTCGTTTCTCTATTTTTTAAAGCTATCTTTTCTGAAGCTTCAATTCTAGCTCACCTGTCATGTCTCTGAGTAATCACAATATCTGAAGCAAGGCATTACCATACTCTGTACTAATCTCACTTTAAAGTTTTTAGACATGAAAAGGTCTGAATTTGTGAAAGCCCTAAAAGACGCATCGACATGTATAATAAAGAAAATTGCCAAGTTTTAAATTGAATATCAAAGAACGTAACAAATTTTCTTTTAAATCAATTGAAATACGTTGTACATGGTATAGCTATGATTTAAGGAACTGCTATGGAACTTGGTATCCGTTTAGATCCCAACTCTTTTGTCGGCGATGCCGACAACCCCGTACGCCGTTTGTACCGAACTTGGCCCCCTTTTTCACATTTATATTTTTGGTCAAATATCATTAATTTTTTAAAAGTTTTATCCTTTTATTTATCTATATAAATAATATATAGCAGTTAAATTTCACTATTGTGTCCTGAAGAAGCGAAAGCTTCGGTTTTTCGATTTCACCCTTTATCAATGTGTCAAGCTCTACCAGTATGCCAAATTTCAGCATTATAGGGTGATTGTATTTCTCACTATACATAAGTTAATTAAGCCTATAAATTTCACTCCTTCATTTCGGGCCTCGAAGAGGGAAAAGTTTCGGTTTTTCAATTTCCTCCTTTATTAATATGCCAAGCTTTATCAGTATACCAAATTTCAGCATTCTGGGTTGATTGTATTTTCACTATATGTTAATTAAGCCTATAATAAATTTCACCCCTTCATTTTAGGCCCTGAAAAGGGGAAAGTTTCACCTTTTCGATTTTTTTTCCTTTAATTGTAGCCCAAACACTACTAGTATGCCAAATTTCAGCATTCTAGGATCAGCGGAAGTACTCTAGGTTTTTGATAAGTGAGTCAGTCATTCAGTCAGTGTTAAAAATTGCACTTTTCAGACCTTAATTACTCAAGGAATATAATGGAATTATTCATTAAAATTTGGATTCTAGGTGTGATCCTTATTAGACAATACATATATATTAGGTAGAGTCAAAAAATCCATTATTTTTTACAAGTGACAAGGAAAAATGGGTTGCTAGACACCTTAAAAAATTCTTTCTTAATATGAGCTCTTAATTTTAATAAGAAGATCCTCTCATGTGGTTTTTATTTTTTCTCAGTTCCAATGAAAAAAATTCATACCTCATCATTAATTGATTGTACAGAAAAATGTTCTTGAAGAATTTCGTAGAAAATTTAATTCTCTACAAAAAGGTATCTTATATTTTTCCGTAAACCTCACCATTTGAAAGATATTGAAGATTTAAGTTTGATTATTTTAAGACAAATTTCATTTTTGTTTATGAATTTCATAACTCAACAATAAATGGCTATTGTGAAAATTCGCAATACAAATTTTTATATGAAATTAGCTGCTCTATAAAGAGGGTGTCTTATGTTTTGGCGATTAAATTAAGCGTTCAAAAGATATTCATCATCAAACTTCAGTACACATGAAAGTTTGATGATGAATATCTTTTGAACGCTTAATTTAATCGCCAAAACATAAGACACCCTTTTTATAGAGCAGTTGATTTCCTATAAAAATTTGTATTGCGAATTTTATAATAGCCATTTATTGTTGAGTTGTGAAATTCATAAACAAAAATGAAATTTGTCTTAAAATAATCAAACTTAAATCTTCAATATCTTTCAAATGGTGAGGTTTGCGGAAAAAATATAAGATACCTTTTTTGTAGAGCATTAAATTTTCTACGAAATTCTTCAAGAACATTTTTCTGTACAATCAATTAATGATGAGGTATGAATTTTTTTCTATTGGACTGAGAAAAAATAAAAAACTGCGATGCGGAGGATCTTCTTATTAAAATTAAGAGCTCATATTTAGAAAGAATTTTTGGAAGGTGTCTAGCAACCCATTTCTTCCGTGTCACTTGTAAAAAAAATAATGGATTTTTACGATCCGCCCTAATATATAACATATTAAAATTTCAAGTATGTGAGGTCTAATAGCTTTTTTTGAGTTACTGGGGGGGGGGGACGAAAGTAGCACGAAAGTAGCACGAAATAGTTGGTGTAAATATATACATTAGGGTCCTAAGCCTATAGAGGCGACTGTGGTTCAGTGGCTAGAGTGTTGGGTCGCTGACTCGAAGATTGCTGGTTCGAGACCGAGTCTCGGCAGATAGATATTTTCAGTCGCCTCCTCTTGGAAAGTAATGGCAACCTACCAAGAGTATAATTGCCTAGTAACCTTCTCCAAATTAGCCGTTCGGAACCGGCGTTAAAAAGTAGGTCCCATATATCTGTGTAAAACAACTAAACACACTCAGCACAGGTATATGTGGAGAGGAGCCGACACCCGTTTCGGGTATGGCACTCGAAGAAGAAGAAGCCTATAGGGGGTGATTTTTTTTTTATTTTTTATTATACGCATACACTCTATATTTTTTCTATTTGATCTTAATAACATAAATAAAAAGTATTATTGCAATAGGATAACGATAACCCGTGCCGACTTGAAGTTGAAGATTATATGGAGATCTTGTACAGGAATGACATGGAATTATTTGTTAATTTATTTTTCTTTAGTTAAATAATACTCCACTGTTTTTAAAAGGCTATTTAATAATATTTTACATTAAAACAAATATTTTTTTATTAAGCTTTTCTTAAGTTTTAAATGATTTCAAAAAGCACAAATCTCTGTAGCGTGCTTTAACTACCAAGATGCACTGAAGCCATGATTTGACGTATATTATCACAATAAATAAACAGACATCTAACAGTGCTGCTTTGTCTTTGTTAGTTAGTTTAATTTGAGAACTGAGAAACGCTATCTTTAGGGATCTCCCTAGCCATCCATTTAGCTTGGTGCATAGCACCCGGAGGTCTGATTTTAAATTTTCTATCTGTATCTCCGCCTAAAAATATTATGGAAATCTCTATTAGTTCTCGATAGTCATCTCTGCCAATTACGCTGTTAAGTTCATTACTGTAAAATTCAAGCATTTTTTTCAATTTCGGAAACGGTTAAGTACGATTCTATCTATTCTCTATAGCATTCTATTTTAAGGGCATCAACTTTTTACCAATGATCTCTGAACTTTTTAAAGAGTGGAATATCTGGGCTTGTGGTTACTTGTTTTGTTTTTACTTCAAATGCACTTTTTAACACCAACTCGTACATATGATGGTGGCAAGCAAAAATAAGCAAATCTCTATCAAGTTTTTGCTCAAGAAGCACATAGGCCCAATTAATACGAGCTGTATTCGAAGCGTAGTATTCGTAGTATCACAGCAAAGAATTTGCACTTTGTCTTCAAGATTCCGGTCTAAAATCGCTTTCCAATTAGCTTGTGCTTGTTCTGTAGTATTATACAACTTTGGCACAGAAATTAGTTGCTCTTTATTTTGGTATGAAATTAATATTGGCAAACGTTCTTCTTTCATTTTTTAAGCATCTAAAGCGGGTAATAATTTGCCATTCCAGTGAACAAATACTACAGTACCTCGTTCTGGAAATCAATTTTTATAGCTTCTGCGCGTTCCTTTCTTTTTTCCGTTCGTATTTTTTGAATAGAGGACTTATCTGAAATTCATCAATGTTTCATTCAAGTGCTACACTAGTTGCTTCAAGAATAAACGCCGAGTCTCTCATACTTAACTGACACCTATCTAATGCGGCTACTAACTTCGGAGTAATAAAATCTTTATTCATTACTACTCGACTTGTCTCAGGTTCTGTGTTTTTGATCACTTTTGGAAAATCTTCATGTGATTCTATAAATTCACTTGAATCAGAAGAGGAATCATCAGGAAATGGTTAATGTAGTACCGATGAAGTTGACGGGAAAACAGATTTGATTCGTCGATTTTCTTCTTTAATAGCTCGAATTTGCGCTCTTTCCTCTTTAGAAGTTAATTTTTTATCGACTCCACCTAAATGACCAGGTCGACCCGGCACTCTCAGTAAGAACAGTCTATCTTCTTCAATTTTAATTAGTTGAAGTGCCTCCGCATCAGGAATATCGAATAAATTGTCAAGATTACTTATAAATTCTTCTTGACGTCGCTTAAACACATCTTGAGATTTATTTGCATTTTTTTGTAAGTCTCTCCAAGCTTGATACAGGTTAACAAGTTTCTTCAGACAATTCGGTAATGATTTGGTAGGAATTCGTGCCTTCTCCCAAAACATAACACACTCCCGAATAGTGAGATTAGCGCTTTCATTCACAGTTAAATTCAGTTCGCGGATATTATAAAACAATACTGTGAGAAGTGTCCAATTGAAGGAAGTTTCGAACCCGTCATTTGATGTTTAGGTCCCATATATAACCGGCAAAGCTTTTAAAACTATATGCATAATAAAGAAGTACGCGCGCACAAGTCAACAAGTCCTGCCAAGTTTAGTTTGCAAGTCGGCACGGGTTGCCGTTATTTAAATTGCATGAAATTTTATTTACAAGTGTTTTGACATAAAAGGAATAAATTAAGAGGGTATGCGTTTAAAAAAACTTTGATTTTTTGGGACACCCTAACCTATATGTAGGGTAGTTTTAACAACTTTTTTTATTTTTTCAATTTTTTTAAAAAATGTCTATTGATAAAAGGAGAATTTCTCCTGACAAACAGAAGGCACCCTCTGTAAATATTTATTTGAATCTTTCGTTTGAATTTGTTCAGCGAATTTTGTAGATTCTTTGGCTAATTAGTCCTTATCAAATGGGAATGACATCCTGACATATTTCGAGAGCGAGGTTCCGGCAATGATTATAGGGGAGTCGAGATGATATTATATATGGGAGAAATTTCAACTAGAGATGTCAAGTGTAATCCATTCAACTTCTAATGAAATAATCAAATGGAAAACAGATGGACAAACGAATCTATCCGAATTTATAAAAGGGGAAGGCACAAATTGAATTGCATAAAGGCTTCATTAGTACTTTAAATTTCAAATAAAAAGTTTAATTAAAAGAAATGCTCACCTGATAAAATTCGTTTCCTTAGATTGTTACCTCTTGATCAAATTAAAATTATATGTGTAAGTATATATATACATATATACAGGGAGGGGCATAAAGATTTCACACATTTTGAAGAGGTATAAAAAAAATGAAAAAATTTAACTAGAAAAAAACTGAATTTATTTTTTAAAAAGAACATAAAATAATTTTTTTATAATGTGTTTTAAATATTAGGTATATCAGACAAAAAAGAGGTGGCGGGTCAAAAATGAAATTCCCAGCTCTCCACTATGGGTCAAATTTTCATTATGGAATTTCGGATGATTTATTTAATTATTTCTTTAATGAAATACAGTGAAAATTGCTTAACACGAAAGTAAGGGGACTAAAGCTGCTTTCCAAATTCAATCAAGAGAGTACAAAAAAAAATTACATTTAACATTAAAAAAATAAAAAGAAAAGGAAAAATTAATTGATAATCTGTTTGAGAGCAAGTCCCCTGAATTGTGACAAAACCAACCCTTCAATTTAACGAAAAATTTAAATCAAGTCACTTAAGTTCTGGAAGAAATTTAATAAATAACAAATTGGGTTTTCAACATCTTTCCTTGAAAAAAATATGGAACATTTAACAATATATGATGAGATAAGAAAAATTTCTCATAGATCCATCACCTTGGTCAACAAGATAGATAATACACATAAGAAGATAGCAAATTTCTCAAATAGAATTTATTATTTGAATTAATTGATAATATAAAATCAAATTACAAAAAAAAAAAAAACATTTATCACAGAATGATCAGCATGAACAAAAAAAAATACTTAAATTATTCAAAAGCGATTTAAACGATTCTGATTTTAAAAAATATATAATAATAATAATTAAATAAAGAACATAAAATTATAGAGTCTTCAAGTTTTTTTCCGATAAATGGGGTAAAATCATTTGAATTATTAATCTCAATTAATAATAATTAGTATATAAAAAAATATATTTTTTCTTTTATCATAAGCCTTCTTACACAAGTTCTAACTTTATTTCAAAATCGCCCATTTCCGAGAAATTCAAAGAAAAGTGAAAATATGGTAGTTCTAAAATAAAGTACTTTAAAATACTGCCCTTCTAGGTTTTCAAACTTTTTAGTCTCCTTCTTCTTCTTCTTTTTCTTCCTCAGCCTGTTTCTATCCCCTCCTGGATATAGGCCTCTTCCATCTGTTTCCATATATGCCAGCTTCTGGCTGTTAGCATCTAATTTTTTCCCATAATCTTTCCGATGTCATCTCGCCATCTCAGTTGGGGCCTGCACTTCTGTTTATTGTTCCTGGTCTCCACTGGACTATCCTCTTTTGACCATCTTGTGTCTTCCTCTCGTGCCACGTACCCCACCCAGCGGGCAATCACAAGTTACTAACAAGAATATAATAACTGATCACTTAACCAACTTTTTATTCAAAAACATCTAAATTAAATATTTTCTAATATATCCAACTTAAAAGTTCATCTTGACAGAGATATGAAATTTTCTATATTTTCTAAAAACACAACTTAGAGAGATTCTTAGAGAGAGGCATTGCAAATAGACACAATTCGGCTAAAAATAAAAAAAAAATAAAAAAATTTAATAAAATTTGCTTAATCATAGCCTGGAGAATGCAACTCGCGTGCTACTGGTCAGTGTGGTTATCTAAATTCAGGCGTTGCCATTAAGTGCTGCCCTCTTCTGTCATTTTGTGTTAAAGCTTGATTGGTTGATTGGGAAGAAAACTCATATGAATTTTAACACCAATCCAGAGTTGTTCAGTGGCGGATTTATGATATTGCCGCCGGCGCCGGTAGGCTGAAATATTTTGCCGCCTATTCTCAGGGACGGATTTAAACTCTTTTGGTCCCTAGGCAAAATCTTTATTTCGGGCCTCTACGTAAAAACATAAAAAGGATTTAATTTTTTCCTCATCACATATTCAATTAAATCTATTGACATTTCATATATGTATATGAAATATTTTCTTTTATATCAAATAGTTTTTATTAGAATATTTGCATTTCAAAGGGTTATTTGTAGTCTAATTTAAAAAAACACTAATTACTAGCATGAAATAATTTTTAAAAATATTTAATTAATAAATATTATAAAATAATCGATTATTAATAATTTTATTCAATTTTGAACGAAATTGATTGATGAGTTTTTAAGAAAGTGGTAAAAAGCTAGAAAACCGTAACAAATCACTCGCTGATCCCGAGTGACTTGCGACGCAGCCTCTTGATAAAACAGAGCAAAAATTATAAATGATAAAGAAAACGATCTTATTTTATCCATTTCATTTATCTGTAGGTTCACATATATTAAAAGAGAATTTGATTAAGAATTTTGTACTTTTTAAAAGAAATTGTATGAAAAGATTCAATTTCTTCTATCCGGAAGCGAATCAACTAGAAATTCCGAAAAGTTTTATTTTTTTCTCATTATATACTTAATCAAATCTATTGAAATTTCATATCTGTGTGTTATTCTCATTTATCTTTTATATAAAATTATTATTATTAATAAATTTGCATTTTAAAGGGTTTTTATTTGAATTCAAATTTGAAAAAACGATAATAACTCAGTGGAATTTTTTTTTAAATATGAAATTAATAGATATTATAAAACAACTAACTATTTATAATATTATTTAATTTTGAACGAAATTAATTAAGTACTTTTTGAAAAAATGGTCAAAAACCATCTGAACGAGGTTTTTTGAAAGCACGGAATGCCTTTGAAAAAAGTTAATAAAGTCATATGAAACGAAACATTGACTTGTGACATGGAGGGGAATTTTAAAATGTTTCTAAAACGGCCTTTCAAAGACGGTTTTCAGGGTTTTTGACGATTTTCTTAAAAAGTACATAATCGATTTTGTTCAAAATTAAATTAAATTACTAATAATTAATTTGTTGTTTTATAATATATATTAATTTTATATTAAAAAAAATTTCAACTTAGTTATTAGCATTTTTTCAAATTGAACTACTCTTTAAAATGCAAATTTCCAAATAATAATTATGGTATTTGATATAAAAGATAAATAAAAATAACACACAGATATGAAACTTCAATAGATTTGAATAAATATGTAATGAGAAAAAATAAAACTTTTCGTCATTTCTAGTAGTTGATTCGCTCGCGGAGAGAAGAAATTGAATCGTTTCATACAATTTCTTTTAAAGTACTAAATTATTATATTAAAAAGCTACTGTGAACCTCAAAATAGATTAAATCGATAAGATAAGATCGATTTCTTTCTCATTTATAAAATTTTGGTCTGTTATATCGGGAGGTTGTGTCGAGATCAGAGACACATTATTTGTTATTGATTCACAAAGTCCATTCACTCTATACATTTTTCGTTACTTCCAAAATTTGTCAATTATATTAAAAAGTTAGTTGATCTCTATCTATCTAATCTTATGATAATACTGTGGGATTTTATTCTTCGCTCCTTTCACTGTAAAGTTCTTTTGAAAATAGGGATTCATTTTCGCCTTGAGAAAGACGTTTGTTGTTTGCCCGTCAAAATCTTTCGATAAAATGACAGGTGAACAGCAAGGACACGCCCATTTTATAAAGAATCAAGCGCGGGGAAAATTATGCATACGTCACCTAAAAGGCGGGAATGATTAACCAATCAGCTTAATTGCTAATTAGAGCCAGGGTTATAAAAGCAGCCAGCTCCTCGAAGCGAATTCAGTTGTTGTCATTCGGTTGTCATGTGTGAGTTGTCCTTGTTGAAACTCATTGAATGAGGCAGCTCTCCGGGGTGACTGATCACCTTGGAACGATTTGGTAGAGACGGCTTGTGTCTAAGAAGTAATTTGTATACATGTTCTCTAACGAAGAAGCAATAAATGGGCGGACCTCGTGCCATTATTTCATTAAAAACATGTTTCCAATTGCCTCATCTGGCAAGTTCGTATTTTAAAAAGCATTTTTTAACTGCCTAGTGCAAATTATTATTTAAAATAGCATTGTTCTGGCTTTAACGCCGCCAATAGAGATTATAATCTCTGAAGATTATCTCCCATCCAAGCCCGGCGAATCTTCTTCCAACTAACCCTTCGAGCCAAACATAATAAAAATCATCCATCATCTTAATCATTTCCTATAATACCTTGCATTGAAACCTTGTGATGCTAATTAAATGGCCAGCTGCCGTCCCTAGGAAAACTCCATAACTACGCCAATGGTCGCGACCACCCCATTTTTAATCTCGTAACTACATTTTGGGGTCGACAAACATAAAACGACAATGACAATGAAGAGATTATATTGGGCAGCGACAAAAATAAATTCAAAATAAGCTGATGTGGCCATCCAAATGACATTACCATACACCTGGCCAGTGGCGGATTTACGATTTTGCAGTATTATATGTATATAAATAGTTCAAATCAATTGCCTCTTTAGCCTAGGCCAATGTCCGCCCCTGCCTATTCTTATCAGAAGAGTAAGATTTAGCACATTTTTGAGGCTCTCTAGAAGCCGTGTACTTTGTAATTCTCCTGTTACCTATGAATATTTACTAAGGTAAAGCATCCGAAATAAATCTAAAATTGGATACAAAACACAGCAAATAGAAAGTAAAAAAATTAAAAATCAAACAAATAAATAATATATATACAGATATATCATCTTGATATATATTGTGTATGTTTATTTGCATCAAGCAGTGACAACCTCTTTGTTTCTCTTTGTGAATCAACAACTGCTACTCTCGGCAAAACAAAAACTTTTCAATTAAAAAAATTAAACTTTATTAAAATTATAAAAGACAATAGCATATGAAACATAAATAGGATTAATAAATGTATGAAAGTATATCAATGAAATCTAATTAAATCAAAGGTAGCAATAATAGCAATAAATAAAAATAACCACATTTTAAGTAAATTAAATATAATTTTTCATACATCGTCCAGGTAGTTAAAAATATTGCGGTTTACATTTTTTTTCTACAAAATCTTTAATGACAGTGTCAAATGAAATTGCATTTCCATTCTATTGACAAAATTGACAAATCATTTAATCTCTTTTCCGATATTGTTGATCTTTAATAATTTTTTATTCTTTTGAGACATGAAAAAGATGTTTCGGAATACGCATTAGTAATTGTCATAGTCTTAAAAATTCTTAAAAGCTATATCTACATTTTAATTTAAATCAACGTATCGCACCCGCAACATGGCTGGTCCATGAGCAATTGAGCACATGTGCACATGTGCGCATGCAAACAGCCGAGAGAAATATAAATTCATAAAAGCATCAAAGTCGAAATTATGTATCCGTCGAAAATTTGCCGCCGTAGGCTTCAGCCTACTTAGCCTAATAGAAAATCCGCCACTGGAGTTGTTTACTGGTGATCAAATCATTTTAATATAAAACAAGCTCTCAAAGAGTCAAGACCAAAACTATGATGGCCAGTCTTGGCCATCACTTCCCCATTATATTCTATAAATATAAAGGTGAAAGTAAATATTATAAATATCGTTATGTACTAAGTAATGTTTTAAAATAAGTTATATACTAATTAGTTGGAAACTGGGAAATTAAAATTAAAAACAGAGTTTTACTTTTAATGAGTCAGACATTTCGTCGTTTATTTTCGACTTCCTAAACGGCTCATTATGTAACTCGATTATCTATTATTGATAAAACTATGAGTAAGAATATTGTATCTATTTTCAATCTTTCTTCATTAAAAGACATTCTCAATTTTCATTAAAATACATTCATAATTAACAATTAAAATTAAATTAAAACAATTACAGTTGTAAAATTATTGGATAAAAATAGTTGGTAGGTTTCACATTAAGATATAAAAAAATAAAACGAATTTATTTTTGGAGAATCTTTAATCTCGATATATATATTTCGGGTGACTAACCCATCTTCAGGAGAAACAGAAAGTAACTGAGTTTCTGATATGGGTGCCGCGTGAGCTCACAATCGACCAAAAACAACAACGAATCGATGCTTCAGAGGAGTATTTGGCGCTATTAAACCGCAATAAAATGGAATTCTATCGTCGATATGTGACAATGGATGAGACATGGTTTCACTATTACACACCAGAATCCAAAAGACACTCAGCTGAGTGGACGGCAGTCGACGAACCGAATCCAAAGCGAGCAAAGACGCAACAGTCGGCCGGTAAGATGATGGCGTCTGTATTTTGGGATGCAAACGGAATAATATTCATTGACTATCTCCAAAAAGGAACCACCATCAACAGCGACTATTACTGTGCGCTTTTGGATCGATTGAATGCTGAAATCGCAAAGAAACGTCCACATTTGAAAAAGAAAAAAGTGTTGTTTCACCAAGACAATGCACCGTGTCACAGATGATGAAAACGATGGCAAAATTGAATGAATTGGGCTTCAAATTGGTTACCCACCCACCATATTCTCCAGATTTAGCCCCCAGCGACTTTTTCCTGTTTTCAGATCTTAAGAGAATGCTTGCTAGAAAGAAATTTAAGTCCAATGACGAAGTAATCGCTGAAACTGAAGCCTATTTTGACGAGAAATCGTACTATAAAAGTAGCACTGAAAAGTTGGAAAATCGCTATACTCGTTGTATCGCCCTAGAAGGCAACTATACTATGTTGAATAATAAAATCGAGTTTTGTCAAAATTTTGTTTTTTTCTTACTTATCTTACGGACTTATTGAATGACCTGTTACTTACTTTTCTTTAATCGCGACAAAGTGAAAGAAAATTTTATCTCGTTAGATTCAGAAGAGCTTTGAACATTCGAAGAAGTGTTCCTTATTGTAAGTCAATGTAAAAATAACATCAATTAATTAAATTTGACCCCTTTTCTTAAATGGATTAGCTAAACCTCTTTACTATTAGCCTTTTTTTTAAACGAGTGCGAATCAAGATTAAAAATCTGATTTAATAAAAATTAATAACCATGATGATTTGGTTTTTAAATGAGATAAAAATTGAGAAAGAAAATTTATATTAAAAAATAATTCTATGAAATATAAATTTTAAATGAAATATTTTTCAACAAGGGAAAGTTTTGAATATGTAAAGAGATTATAATATACCTCTTTTTGAAGACAAAAATAAAATAAAAATATAGCTTAAAAGATGAAAAACTAGTGAGTGAAAAAACAAAATAGAATCTTTTGTTACAAGTAACGAACGATATAAAAGAGATTGAGAGACTGAATAGTTATTTGATTGAAATAAGGGTTGATGATTTATTAATATGAAAACTTTTTCAAGACTCGGCATGCTTATTGCAATTTTTAACACGTTTTTATTAGCTTGACCTGTATATATGTATCAATGTGACGGAATATTTCAGCCTAATTTTCACCACCTTGAAGGGGTCTGATTAAATTGAATATTTGCAAAAGCGTGAGTCACGTAAGGATAAATGATGACGACTCCTTATCTCTTGCAAACTCAGCTGTCAGCGATAAAATAGTATATAAGGACGATGTGAGATCGTCGCAGCAAGGCTTGTCTTGACTCTGTTTGGATTGAGACCTCCAGTCTCAATCGAAATAACCTGTTGTATTTATAA